>JAGDQP010027596.1:12885-24854 GCA_022664845.1 Lepisma saccharinum
TTTTAGTTACTCATCGCCTCCGAAGTTTTCATTGCAAATGAAATATTCTCTATTAGTTAACACCCTTTTGCTTTTTTGTCCTATTCTCTGTATCTCACTTTCTAGTAATTACGCTGTTTGATGACGGTACAAAGGATGTCTACAGGGCTTCGGAAATCTGGAGAGAGAACACCTTCTGTTGGGATATCATTTATTATTCCTATTATTTTCTCAAGTAGAGGGCCTACAAAATGTAGGAATATGGCAAAATTGATAATTAGTATATATTTAGTTTTAAACAGAAATTGGTTCAAGCATTTATAATTGGAAACAATTGACATAAAGGTCAGTGATTATGTCAATAATGTTCTTCCTTAAAAATATACGAATGTAGATAATTAAATACCCGATCTATACGTGCGAGGTACGAAGTAAGAAAAACAACGAACTCATTCAAGAAAAAAAAGTGAAACGTTTAAACGAAAGTAATAAGCGCTCTGAAATAATTGAAGTGAAAATGGTCCAAATTACCTAGCACTTGACATCAAATACTGCTTCAGTATCAATCCAGAACACTGTAAAAATGTTCAATCTTCACCATAAGAAACTACAATAATCTGGTGTATACAGAGGAATTAAACGGTTGTGTGAAATCTTCCTACTGTTTAAACGCTTTGATCAATGTTTGATTTATAGTAAAGAGACGGAATTACGTGGGACCTACCGACAAACCACACAAAAGGAAAGTTGATATTAATTAAAAAACTGTTAGATATTTCAAAATATCACTAGGTTCCTCAAGTAAATAGGCCATTGAATAATCGTTAGGCTTTAGTGAAATAATTGAAGCACTGCCTGATGTAACTAGTGATAGGTAAGAACTATGGAAAAATTTATTTGGTAAAGTTTTCAGACAAAATTCACAAGAAAAGATTCGAAAATGGGATGGTTGAGTAAAACTTTTTATATCCAATCACCATCTTCTAACTTACTTGGAAGAAACATACTTAAATTTCAATGTAAAGTCTTTCTTTGTCTCTGTCTGTACACAATTTAACTTGAAAACTAGACAATAATGTTTTGAACTAACGAATATTCTTATGCAAAGCATGCAAAAGGATATCAATTATGAATAACCATTCACGATTTTGTTTCCAAATACCAGCTTGTAGAGAACTTGATATTTCATATAGTTGCTTCTAAAGCCTCTTGGTATTCACATCTGAAAATATTGTATATGAAATAAAGTAAGTTGGAAACAACATATTTTTTTTTTTTTTTTTTAAATTTTGAGAGGTGATGTATATGCCAAGATAGACCGTTATGCTTCAATTCTGCTGTTAGTTACACATTTGTATTTTAGTGATATACTCACACAAATACACACACATGTGTAGTGTCCATGCTCATTAAAGAAACCGAATAATTATGTAAACAACTTCACAGTGAAAACAAATCTAGTTTCTCTTCCACACATATCATTAATGACCCAACAAAAGCATCTTGTGCTCACTGTTTGAAACAATTGAGATTAATACAACCTAAATAAAAGTGACGTAATGGACATCACGTTGACTACAAATTAGCTATTTTGTGCTCTTGACTGTTACAATGGACGTGAAAATGCCGTAAGTGTATACTGTATACAGAATAGGAAGGAAGATAGATGGCAAATTAGAGACATAAGTATTAACGTTCTTGTTATTTGGTGTCGTAATAATACCCATCTATCCTAATAAAGTAGGGCAAATAAATTTTCCATTCTGAAAGAAAAGTGCAATTTTATATGAAACACCGCGAATTTCAATACACCAGACAACTATCAATAGATGTTCGTCAGTAATGGTATAATTATCTTCGCTGAATTAGTACGATATATACATTATGGCTTTGTAAATATCATTAAATCGTATCCTGAACTTGTAAATTGAGATAATGAATAGAGATGCCCTTTATAACTCGGTGAATCGATTACTCGCCACTCTCATGCACCTACAACCGCTTAACAATATATTACCAGGAATACCACCAAAGTTGCCAAAATTAAAGGAAAATGGAGTTGCCATTTTCCCTTGTGAAGGGCCAAAATTCCCATTTCTAGCCCAGTTTTTCCTCCTTTTATATATACTTATTCCACAGAATAACATATTCTTCTTCTGGTCTAACGCCTCAGGCCAGGCGACTACCGCGGTTATGTTCAATTTTTAAGTTCATGTGGTACGTTTGGGTGAGATCCAACAACTGAACGTGTAGGATATTTCAGTCTTTGAATCTGAAAATTTCCGTCATAAAAGTAGATATGGAATTGTCCTAAGAACGTAAATGCCTATGGGCCTATAGCATTGAACGTCTGTATTGCGAACACTTCATATTTCAAAGACAATGTTGTTGAGAAGGAAAGTGTCGGTTTTCTATGTAGCAAAGCAAATCTCGTAGGCGACGGTTGAATTTCCCAGCAATTCAGTAATTTTGAACACAAATTAACTTTTCCCTTTCTTGCAAAGTGTAAGGTAAAATTTCCCTTCACCGAGGGAAATTCTCCCGCATTCTGCAACACTGTATACCTTTCATTAAGTAATTCATATACAAAGGAAGACACACATTGCTTTATCTTCCCATATTTTTGCAGCTGGAGCTTCTCAATGGCTCAACTGATCGAGACTATACAACCTTAAGTAAAACCCTTACATCATAGGCTTTCATGTGAAACAACATGTGGCCCCAGACACCCGGAAAAGGTTATTTTGCTTCACCTTTCTGCTTACTTTCTCGCTCCTGGAGTTTCAATAGTCCTACTGATCGACAAAATACAAACATGTGTAATACGCTCGCTACATAATGAAAGCGTGTCAATTTACTAGAATTTCTTACATTCATATGAAACGATGGTGAAGAGACTAGTTCTCGAAAAAAACAGTCAGATACTCACACGTGAACACACAGACAGCCGGGATGCTCATTGTACATTTAACACTTAACAAGTCGCGTAAAAATCTGTGACATTAATGCTCGCGTGGGGCCCTCATGGACCCCCGAGTTCCTCCTGTATTTTTCTTGCTTCTCTCTTGTGTATTGCATAAATATTTTATTTCTTCGTATTCCAGAATCATCTTGGTCCTTTGAAGTGTATTTTAGACAACTTGGAATTTGTGTAACAATAAATTACATTCTTTTGTATATTTTATGTCATAAATTTCGTAACTTTCTCAGACAAATGCCTTAACTTTGAACACAAGTGCAAATAAATATTTAATTTAACTTTCTTCTAATAAAATCAATAAATATCCATAATTAAAAGAAAACACTCTGTTTTGATTTTGCGCAATTAATAAAAGACGGTACTTTTTTCCAATGGTCTTTTACTGCTAATTATAAATGTAAGCCTCACAACTTGCACATAATATCTTACTCACTTTCCTATCAAGGTATGATTGGTACATAATTTTCATACGTTTCAGGCACATAGAATTATTTTTCACTTCGCCCAAAATGCTTTATTTTATTGTCCTTTCCTCAGATATATTTCACGTCTAGTTCGTCTAATTTATTGCATTATATTTACAGGATTTTCTCGTTTCTTCAACTTGACTACCTTTGCTCCACTTACTTTCATGTGTTTGGAACATGTGTATCATATACATGTTTATCATAAGAGGCCTAGTTAGGTTTCTTCCACCGCCACGCAAAGACAGTCTGCTTACAACAGATTCTGGGGGACACAAGTTATACCGTTGCCTTTACACACGTACTCGCGTGGCGGTCAAAGAGAGATGAACATCAAAATAACCTCTCCTAAAACTTCTAGCTCTGAAGCAATTTTGTTAAATACAAGTATAAAGGGTAGCAGGAAGTTAGTGAGAGAAAGAGAGCTGTAACTCGTATACAAATAATACAATTTTAACATAATCACAGGCTTGGGTCAAATTGACACACACTCGAGTACTTGAGTGTTAAACTATGTATTTTTCTAAGCTACAGAGTTTTAATAGTTTTCAGTACCTTGTTTTCTGTTTACGACCTGGGAAATCTTATAAAACATTTTTATATTTGATTTTCTTACAAATAAATTTCAAAGTCTGTCTCTCTCTACCTGGTATGTAAATTGACAACGTTCAACAATTCTGTATCAAACTTAATATAGCTTCTTTGGAACACATTAGTAAGAGACAACCTTAAACTTTATCTCGTTCTAAATATGTGATTCTCAAGGAGGTATGTTGGATTGTCAATGTGCACTTAACACAACATAACACACATAGATCCACATGCTTCAGGGTTGTTACAGTTCTAACAAATCAACAACGTTCAAATACAGTTATAAAATATGGTTTTGGTCAGAAAACAAATCAGGAATATGCTTTAAATAGCAGCAACATGCCAATGAAAAGTCATCTAAAATTTGGTAAAATGATGAACGTTTTACTCATGTTTCTTTAAATAGAATGATAAATAATACTGATTCATTGTATTTTTACGTATATGAAGGAACTCTATTACCCAATTTATTGAAAATTATGGAAATTGATCAGACGTAGTTATTAAGGAGTAGAAAATAATCACGGTTTTTATTACCAAATACATGATTTATCTCATAATAAAAATATTTACCATTAGCAGATTATTGGTTGAAATATTAAAAAATGTGGTGAAGAACAATTCCTAATAATTTATATAAGGAATGTTTACTTTAAAACAAGCGAATTTTGTAACTGTAAACATTCTGTGCATGTCCTTCCCCGCTCCAATATGATATGATGTTTTCTGTTATTACTAAATATCGATTATGAAGAAAACAGTATTGTTCTAACATCTGCATCGTATTATACATCGTATTTACACCTGATTCACATTTTCCTATTACTATTTCTGATACTGTAATTAAAACTAGATCACCCATTAACATACTCTCTTCCACCTTCAGTATCAGGTAATGTTCTGTGTGTCTGAGGTTAACATATACAGTAATAGATTGAAGGTTTTGTTAAATTTAACATAAATATATGTATTTTAATTTTAGATTCTGTTAAACTTTTGTACTTTATAATAGATAAATCTATTTATAGTATTGCTAGTGTCTGAAATTTACTGGAAAATTCTAATTTCGGTATTTTTTCAGAAAAAAAAAGAATATTTGTGTGTTCTAGAAAATATGAATAAATTATCAATTTGATATTGAGATTTCATTCTTATGAGATAATTTTACTAAATGACAAATACCAAATTCAGCTTACTAACGTTAGTTCTAAGACAAAATATTTATCTAGTGTTTTTATTCACCTACTAAGAGAATTGTTCATTTGTCTATACTTTGTTTTGCTAAATAACTGTTAAGGATTGCTTCAAATTAGAAAGTACCTTTTTAATATTTATCCTCCCCAGAGAATAATAACATTAGAAGCTATAATTTGTCTATAAGATATCAACATTCTTATAATTATGCAAGTATTAAAGTGACATTTTTCATAAACTTTAACACTAATAATTTATATCACCCTCATATATTAACTTTCCGATATCAACTTTTTCAAATCTGGTTAACTTACTTCATATATGTGCAGAAAAATACAAAATGTGATTATATTCAATACAAAAAAAGTACAAAATTCTACGTATATGCTCATGGAGTTCCTTATTATTTATTCTTCTGAAGCAGGAAGTTGAGATATTACTAACAAGTTGGAAATAATATCAGCCCATAGGATTACTGATATCTCCATGACAATATGTAATATAGTCGTAGCGAGAAAGGCATTGTGAAAAGCAATGCTAATGAACGGATTAAAATGCAAATTTGATTTCCGTTGCCCTATATAAATCCTAATCATCAAATTGAATTATTGCTAAAGCTTGTTTTTTTTTTTAAAAAAGTAGAAAAAAGAAATCAGAAATTTGTATCATAAACATTCACGACTACCCATATAAGAGATGGGATGTATTGCCATTGTTCTTTCAAAAGACAGAAAATTGGGGCAGTCGCTGAGTTTCCCGCTGTGATATTGATCTCTGTATCGCTGTGAGTGTATTCTGGCTCATCAATCATGTGCAACACTCAGTGATGTCCTCTATGAGAGATGAGTCCTGTCTCACTTTATTTCATCCATACTCAAAGTAGTAATTAGCTATGTTCTTTTAAAAGGAGCCACAGTGCGAAGGCAAGAAAGTATATAACCGTATACAATTAATCATTCCGCATATGAGATAGAAAGTAAGAAATTAATTTTTGATTTACAGTCGCACTAATGTAACAAGACAGAAACAAAATTAGATGGTTAGGAACGGGGATAAACACTACACCATCGCAAACAGATCTAACTTGTACAGTAGAGGACAAAAAACTATCCTCCTATTCACGAGTGCTCTTTACAACTACACGCTATCCTCTATCCCTTAGAGTAGAGGGTATCCCTTTAAAAATCAGTATGGATTGCAATCACTGTGTTGAATTGCGATAGGCTGTTCAAAACATGTATGCGGGCACAATGATGTCGGGATGTTGGTAGAGCATTTGCAACACATGTTACTACAAGTATGGATTTTAACTAAATCATATCCCATGTTCAGGGTGAGCCTAAAGTTGGATTCATCCGTATTACTGTGTATTCTAAACGAAAAATGATAAGAGTATGAAATTTTGCGTAGCATTTAGATGGGCATGCAGAACCCTTCTGGTGGAATAGCGATGTCAATACGCTATCTTGCAGGCAGTCATCTTGGATTTTTCTTAAAACTTTTTTTAATGAAAATAAAGTCATAGGGTATATCATGAGAAATTCTTTAATGGTGTATCATCACAGTATCTCTAACCTATTGTCAACCCTATTTTCAGTGTCTTATTCAAACCTCATTGTTTAAAAGCAATGAGTAATTGATATCGAAATAAATGAAAACTGTACTAAGGACTTTACTACATCCCGACTTTACTAAAGACGTTCTTAAAAAAATATAGTCACAAATGGTATAACACATTGTCCTTTTTTAAGATCTTCCTCGTATAAATTCAAGATGACTGCTTCCAAGATGACCAATAGAGCTCAAACGTGTATGTTTTTTTTTAAATATTAGCTTAATCATTTTGTGATTGATATATAGATAAATGCACAATTATATTACAACTGGAAAGAGCTAAATTCAACGATAAAACATAATGAATACTGGTTGTCTTGTGTATTTCTCGCACATTGGTTATGCTAAATTTCACGCCCCTATGATCAACATCTTCTAGCCTAAAGATAGAAGAGTACGATCAGATAAATTATAACCATCTTAGACTATGTGGAATTATTACCTTATCCTTTTTTTTTACTTTTCCAACTTTACAAAGTGAAAAGAAAATAACTTTTCTTGGCGTGAAGAATGAACATTTTGCATGAAAATGCAACTTTAAGGAGATGTTATCGCAAATTCCGAAAGTTTCTTTTGGTGTAGGTTCACACGCTAAGAAATTATTTCATAGCCCGTTTGTAATGTAAATTTACTTTCTCTCTCTCTCTCTCTTCCTCCTCTCTCTCTCTCTTCCTCCTCTCTCTCTCCCTGTCTTTGCACCTTTCTCTCAGAAAAGTACACGCAAGAATAGTTGTATAACTTTATTTTTCTGTTCTATTTTACCTAGACGATATTATCTTGCTATGTTACCGAAAGAACATTATATTTTCCTGTAGTGAGAAAAACTAATTTAACAATTTTCTTGTAGTGAGGCAACAATACAACTACATGTCTATATTTGATTACTACATCAAACGCATTATTCCTCAAGGCGTGGTTTGATGTGTACTACATGTTTCAGTGTTCCAGTAAAACTTTGTTAAACTTTATTTTTATATGGGCAAATCTACTAACTTTGGACTTGTTGTTAAACTCCACACCCATGTCCCTGCCGGGGGGGATTTTTGTAACGATGGCCTACCGTCGCAGACCGCTGGGCCACCCGGTCGGCTCCAGTGTTCCAATATATTTAAAGTTTGCAATGGACACATTTAGAAGTTTGAATTTTTCTGGTTCGCAAGTAGAATGTTACCATATATAATGTCTCTTAAATGTTTGGAAATACCTTTCAAGTTTTACTGTTTCTTTTCACGAATGAAAGATTATCGAGAAAATTTTGAAATTGACTCCGAATATAAACATTAGGTCCAATGTTTGATGAACAATTTATTTTCTTAACATCTAATTAATCACATGCAGGGGCCGTCAAACTTGGAATGCGGAATCGTCAAATTTGTATTTTAACTAGCGTATATTTTTTTACATTTTTGTACACCTTTTAAAACTTTTTCTACATCTCTAATTTCTCAGAAAATCGAATTTCAAATCCTGTACTCCAAGTTGACGCTGGAGTGCGGAATTGTCTATTTGGGATTTTAACAAGTGGATAATTTTGTGCAAATTTTGTACGTTTTTGAACGCCTTTCAAAACGTTTTGTACACCCCAGTTTCTCAGAAAATCTACTCCCAAAATCTGACCTAAGAGTCATCTTGGAGTGCGGGTTCGCCAAATTTTGGTTTTAAGTAGTGAATAATTTTGTTCGATTTTTATACATTTTGGTACACCTTTCAAAGAATGGAGAATAATGATAGTCAAAATCGCATAACGAAATATGTCCTGAATGTGAAAAAAACCATTGTAGATAAAACCAAAGCGCCCCGTAAAAATTAAAATTATCTTATCACGTATCCAAAGAAAAAGAGTCAAAGTCATAGGCACAAATAGGAGTCTAAGCGAATGCCGGGGCCTTCCAGTTTCTGTCAAAATCATAGATTTTCCCACCGGTGTCCATGACTATTCCAACGGCGTATGGCTTATCTCTGTCGAACTTGCGGCTACTGAAATCTCGTAGAGGCACACATGGAGAATACTAAGTGATTGAAAAGGACCTGCCAGTTCTAGAGTCACATTATTTATTTTCCTCTCCGTTGCAGAACATGACGAATCCAACGGTGTATAGACCATCTCTGTCAAACTTGTAGTTTCTGAGATGTAGGAGGGGCACAAATGGAGAATACTAAGCGACTATTAATAGATAGGACCTACCAATTTTAGGGTCAAAGTTGTAGGTTATTCCACGGTTTCAGACTATTATGAATCCAATAGTGTATAGCTTAATCTCTGTCACATCCATAGTTTCCTCATCGTTTCTGATCATGACAAATCCAAGGGTACCGAAAATACGTGAAAAACATTGAGGTTCATCGCTTTGAGTCGTAATATATTGGTTTGGTTTAAATATTTCCATAAACGTCAAAGACATAGGGAAAAGTCCATTTTTTTCAATATGGCGGCCGAAGGTACCGAAAATAAATTTAAAAAAACGTTTACGTACATCGCTTTGAGTCGAAATATGTTGGTTTGGTTGAAATTGGGCAATAAACATTGACGATATAGGGAAACATCTATTATTTCTAGATGCAGGCCGAGGGTACCGAAAATAAATTAAAACAGTTCAGGTATATCGCTTTGAGTCGACATATTGTGGTTGAAATATTCCAATAAACGCCGAAGATATAGGAAAAAGTCATTTTTTTTTTCAGATACCAGCCGGTGGTACCGAAAATTCATGAAAAATATTCAAGTGCATGAACCGGAGTCGACATATGTTGGTTAAGTAGAAATTGTGCAATAAACACTGATGATAAAGGAAAAAGTATATTTGTCAAGATGACGGCCGAAGAAAACGAAAAAAAATAATTAAAGCAGTTGAGGTACGTTCCGTTGAGTCGAAATATGTTGGTTTGGCTGAAAGTTTCCCACACCGTAAAAAGTGGAAACACGAAATGGATGAAAGTTATTCCGCGTTATGGAGAAACAAAAGTCGAAACTTAATGTTTTGTTGTATTTACTTAAACGTGGATATAGCGTAAGCCCTTTAGTGGAAACACTAGTAACCTTAACTCGATTTTAAAATTTAAAGTTTCTTTGTAATGGCTTAACGTTAACTGAAAATTGGCTGAAACTGGCCAAAGTGTTTAGTCGGTGAACGTTCAACTTATTTTACGCTTAAAATTCCGTCATTTTCTGATCGAAGTGTAAGCTAAACTGCCATTTTGAGGTTACGTACTTTTGTGGATGAAGTTTAATCCTTGGTTGGATATTTTATAATCCAATAAAAGGAGTAAAGTTACTTGCTTGTCACTGAGCGTCCCACCATTTTGAGTGTTTATGTTGCTTTTACACTGTGAACAGTAAACATTTGACTGGTGGATCGAGAACGACATTGCATTGGCAGAAAGATTAATTAAGTTGGATATAAATCTTTACACAGCAGCAAACGTATCTCTCCTTTTTCCTCCATATATTGCTCGTAGTAAAATCTACAACATGTTAATCATTAACCTCCTGCGCAGCAAAATCCTAGCTATGAATATCACTCGGAAAGCCATAAACACCAACTGCCTTCGTAGCTAAGTGGCGAGAGCATCTGATCAGCGTGCTTGTGGACAGTGGTTAGAAACCCAACCACCTGAACTTTTTTCTTTTCTTTTTTTAATTTTAAAGGAACTTTACTTTTTCTTCTTTTCTACTTTCAAAAAATGTTCTGCGTCAATGAAATACGTTGGAAAAGACATATATGCGCATTTTGAAATTTTACAGCGAGTAAAACGTTGAACCGAAAACTGGCTGAATGTAGGTTAATCCAAAAAGTGGAGGCAGCTCAGCTGCCTCCATTTTTTGGATGAACGTTGTGTCTCCTATTTTTACAGTGCATAAACTCCGAAGATATAGGAAAAAGTATGTTTTTTCAAGATGGCGGCAGGTAGTACCGAAAATACATGAAAACCATTTAAATACATTTAAAAACGATTTGAATATTTTAAATTGGTCTGAGTCGTAATGCTCAGGTTTGGTCGAGATATTCCCAAAAATGCTGAAGATATACGGAAAATTTCATTTTCAAGATGGCGGCCGAAAATAGCTCGAATACATGGAAGCACTGAAGTACAATCGTGCAGGTAGAAAATACATTAAACCAATGATGCACGTTGTTCTGAGTCTAAATACGTTTATTTGGGCGAACTATGCCTTCTGTATGAATCTTAGTCGACAATATTAGATTCAACATGGCGACCTTTTGATCATTTAACGAATTTCTCGTAACCTAATCTTGATAATTTACCTTTACACCAAATTTTGTTTGACTAGCTAATGTGGTTATCGTAACCAGATTCTCCGAGGGACTCCGCCCCCATGGTACAGATCCCATATCCCCAGAAGGGCTGCAGCCCCATAGGGGAGGTTTACACCATTTATTGTAACCTACTCTTGGTAATACACCATCTACCAAATTTCGTATCTCTAACTTCAGTGGCGTGGAAAATAGGTTTTGTGCTGCCATTTTGGATAAAAGATGGTGACCTTTTTTGAACGTTTTCTTATATGGTGGTGTGCTACTTGTGACGGCATACCTTCATACAAAATTTCATTTCTCTAGCTCGAACGGTGTGGAAAATGGATTTGACCGGCCATTTGAAATCCAAGATGGGACGTTTTCCAAATGTTTTAATACTTTCCTAAAGCACTTGTGATAATACACCTTTATGCCAAATGTCGTATGTCTAGTTCAAACGGTGTGGAAAATGGATTTTAGGATCCGCCATTTTGCATCAATGATGGCATCTTTGGGTTGTAATATTTATGTGACCTACTGGTGATAATGTACCTTCGTACCAAATTTTGTTTCTCTAGCTCCAGCAGTGTAGGCTATGCCCTCTATACAATGATAAGTTTGGAGGCCATTTTGGATCCAAGATGGTGACGTTTTCAACATTGTAATATTTTCGTAATTTACTAGTTATGATGTAACTTCATACTATATTTAATGTTTCTAGCTCCAGTCGTTTAGGATATGATCTGTACATAGAGATGGTGATTACGAAGCGATTTAAAAGGATGTGCCACTTTTAGAGTCAAACTTATAAGTTTTCCCACCGATTGAAACCATGACGGTGTATGGTTCATCCCTTTGTGACCTGTAGTTACTGAGATCTAGGGGGGGGGG
>JAGDQP010027597.1:0-24854 GCA_022664845.1 Lepisma saccharinum
ACCTAATGTAGAGATCAAGTAATAGATAATGAAGGGCGCAGCTTAAACAGCCGATATGACGCAATGTTAGCGAGTGAACAATTTAAAAAAAACAGTTGCAATATAAAAGTTGTTTCCATTTGGGAATGTGAGTGGGAGAAACAAGTGAAAATGTCTCCTGAAAATCAGTTTCCTCCGTGATAATTGTTCTAATGTGGAAAAACCATTACAGCCTCGGGACGCATTTAAAGGTGGGCGTGTAGAATGTTTCAAAGCATTATATGAAAATTCATTTCCATCTGGCGGGGAGAAAAGGAACTACAAAAAAAGAATAAAAGAAACATTAAGATGCAAAGAATTGTAAATTGATTTTATATTAAACTGTTGTAACTTCTTTTCGTTTTTTTCTTTTTCTTTCTGTTTTTTTTTGTTTTTGTGCGTGTATGTTTTGTGAAATGACTAAGGATGATTTCAGACTAAATTGCTGTTGCGATTGTTGTGTGATGGCTATATCTTTGATCATTTATTAAGAATAATGTGTGGCCAACTTGTGTGCATGGCTTCGCGCAGTAAGAAGGACATGTGTTTGATATCAGCGTTTATCACGGAAAATGAGTATTTTCACAAAATATAAGCAAATACAACAGTAATTTCGCGTATATGCATATTACATTATATGATTTGATTTACAACGAATGTTCCTGGTCTAATTTAACGTAAGGGTATGCTATTTAACAATAAATATGGTAATATATTACTCTCATTAGTGTACAAAGCTGTTCACTTATATATGTTGCACCAACGAATTGACAGAACAGTATAGTAATTTTAATAACTGGATTGTAACTGCTTATTAGCTATTAGTACTGTGTTATTCATTGAACATAGTAATTAAAAGCGTTTAATTAAGACTTGCAGTAAGATATAGTGCTTTCTGGGGATTATTCATTACATATAGGATGTAATTATGCAATTTTTATAGCAAAAAATATGTGGGTAGTTTAAAAGCACTAAATAATTGTCCATTATACACCCTAGCAAAACATGGGATGTGTACTGTATATAGCTTACATTCTAATGGTTAATCATCCATATGAAGGAGTATCCTGAAAAGGTAGGCAATTTGCAAGGTTTTTATGGCTTTAGGGTCTCTTACACTACTCAAGATCATTTTCCCAGATTGAAGTATATTCTTTATTTGCTAATAAATTTAGAGTTTGTGAGCTGAAAGTAAAATGTTTGGGCTTTAGAAACAGTTTCTATCATTGAAAGAAGAAATGTAGCAGTTCAAGGTGTTATAGGTCAGGGATTTCTTATGAGTGTATATTCTTAGAGAAATTAGGAAATTTAGGAAAGGCAAATATTCGGCCAGACGAAAAGTCACCATGGCTTCCATGACGGCGACTTGGAACTGTAGGCAAGCTTCGACGGTGGTGATGGTGGTGGAGCTGCATCTCTACAGCTCTTGGTGGTTAGTGAGTGTTCGAAGCCCAGCAGCCGACTTATAATTAACTCCGGAAAAATCAGACACAGGTACCGGACTCGCTTGAGTGTTGAAAAGAGAGAAGTAAGACGATTCCAGTGCAGAGGTAGGAAGGAATCCTTTAAGGTTATATAAATGTGTCTGGTGGTGGACTGGTCTCTGAATTTCCTGGTCTCAGGGTCCAAATTTATATTTCAAATTTCCCGATGTTCCCAAGATTCTCGGAGCTGAACTCCGAGCGGAGTTAAACTGTGAATTTCGTTTGGTTATCCAATAATTTGGAAATTGGATGGATACGATTCTAATGGTGAATATTATGTAGGTTGTGCCGTCATAGACAAAGTTCCCAGTCAGCTGAATGTAAGTCTTAGCTAGTTTGACCTTGTCAAAGATTCATTGTGACGTCACTGAGGTAGAACTCGGGTGTTCTTACTTCGAGATTCGTTAGTTCCAGAGAATCCATTTGAAGTAGATGAAAAATCCTCATACACCTCTAACTTCCACTTATGATCATTGATCGGTCTTCATTCTGTAGTGTGAGGTGATGGTTCTCTTCTGAAAGTATTCCTTGATTGGCCCAATTTTGTCTTAGGCAGAGAGAAATTATAATTTTCTCGTGCGAAACTAGGTTTCGGAATTTTCGGATTATATTTCTTGAATTTCAAATGTGTTTAACGTGCACACCTGCCTTGCTGTTAACTTTTACTTCTTTGGAACATGACAATACGGAACTCATACATTACAATGCACGTCCCCATGAGTCTGCTCCTGTTCCTGCTCAACTTGAGAAGTTTGATTGAGATGTGCTCCAGAATCCGCCGAATAGCTCGGATCTGGCATCGTCGTATTATAATATTTTCGGCCCAATGAAGAAATCCTTGGCAGGCGAACATTTCACTTCCGATGTCGAAGTCTACGCACAGGGTATTTGCAAGAAATGCGTGGCAAGGCTTGGAGAATATATTGAAAAATAGTAGATATATGCCTTTATTTTGTATATATTTTTAATATGTTACCTATTATACTTTCTTCTAAATCAATTGTTGTGCGTTACTTATTGATCCACCCTCGTATAACGTCCAAACTATATAAACAAGAATTAATTTAGATTTTTCTTACAGCCCCTTGATAATTTCAATACCCCATCAAACGAAAAGTCCTGGAGAAAAGCTTGCAAAGTAATGTACACCGAATACATCGACGTAAATACAACTTATAAAATACACACAGAATAACGTCGTCTCAAGAATAACGCGTATTTATACTACTTCCTGCAGGTAGCAACTGTACCATAAATGTTCCGGCATTACTCGAATCCAGTTTTGGGCTGCTGTCAGTTATTCTCTGTTACTTCCAATATTTACATCACACAAGGTTTCTTGTGAAAAAAGCGTTGGATCATCTAAGGACGTCGGATTCATGTTTAGTTGGCGTACAGATTTTCACTACAGTAGAATATGAGAACGTTCCTTTGAATTTTTAAGATCGTCTGATTGGCCGAGAGTTTGTGACGTCACAGTGGTGAAGGGTTGTGATTGGCTGATTGTGGGAGAGACTAGTGACGTCAGAGAGCATCACGTGACCTTAGCGTAGCATTAGGCGGGCATGTTAGAAAAAATGAGAGGTTGATGACGTCAGAGATCATCACGTGACCTTACCGAAGGAATACTATGGATTTTCGTAGTTGATTGATGACTCATACGAGGTTGTCATATGATTAAGATGTTGTACTATACTGCTACGTGTTTGGAAGACATCATCACAGTGTTGTCAAATGGTTGAATATTTGAGTCATGTGTGGTTGTCACGTTAGGCGGTTCAAGTCAGGACTTGAGGATTGAAGGCATACGATCATTGATAGTGACGCTATTGATATCTTGTTTATATCCTCGTTACTCATATTGCTATCTGACGACCTTATGATATCATATTGATAAGGTTTTAGAATATATAGAGGGCAGTAGTATTGTATACATCATTTTAAAGTGAGTTGAACTTCAGTCATGGCAGAGGAGCAACAGCAGTATGAACAAAGTGTAGGAGAAATAGTGGACTTAACAGCGGACGATGACGAGCTTGTGGAGATGGTGACATTACTTGATAATGGTAATGCAGAAGAAGAGGATACAGGAGATCGTACAATATATAGTTATTTAAGGTCAAAAGTAAAGGCTGATAGACTATCTGCTTCATTATTATCATCCTCTTCTCTAGTAAAAGAGGAGAAGGATGACGACGAAATTCAGGAGATTTATTCCTGTATAGTTCCGAAGAAGCAGCAGACATCGAAGAAGTGTGTGTTAGATGGAGTGGTGTATCTTTCAAAGAAACGTCTCTTCTCTGGAAATAGGATAAAGCAAACATCCTTAGGTGAAGCAGCAGAAGAACGAGGAGGATCTTCAAGATTGGTAAAATCTGCACGAGTTATAGTGAGAGCAGTTCCCACTACAGTGTTAGGGAACTCTTCAGTGAAAGCATTAACATCAGCAGGAACAGTAACTAAAAAAGTGAAAACTATTACTACTAAGGGTTTGTGTAAAAAGCAATGGGTGGACGAGAAATGTATTAAGCAGACATTAAAGAAGTGGAATCCTGCAGTTGCATTGACATGTGAACCTTGTTATGAAGAAGAAGGTAATCAAACTGGTCATGCATGTCTAGGATTTGTGAATGGTGAAGTTCAAAGAGGAGAAGACTTTGAAGAATATTGTAGAAAAGCTGTGTGGCATAATGTTTTGAAGTTTGGAACATTAAGTGAACTTTATCGTTTATATAAAGAAGATCATCAGGAAGTAGAAGAGGATGATGTTTTAATGAGAAATATGAAATATGGTTTATGGCGAGTGATAAAAGTGTACATGTCAAGTGTAATTGATATGTATGGGATACAGGCAAAGTACTTTCAAAACATTTGGTGAATCAAGTGAATTATCATCAAACATTTGTGGAGTACTATGAAATTTTCAAAGGATAGGGTCATATAAGTATTTCAATGAATACTTTTTTCAAATCTTGTAGATAATTAGTCTATAATAGTGAATTCATTGCTCAACTCATACCAGATGTAATACATGAACAATTTTCAGTAGAAAAGTCTGTAAATGTGTCTTCAGAACAACACATTATTGATGTGCAGGGATTTAAAATCTCTGCACATGAGTTTATTATGAGATAATTTTGTATCGTAGCGTGTGATGCTAGTCTTTTTTTCCACTGTTTAGTAAAACTTCCATTTGACATTACGGAAGTGGGACTAGGATATTAAAAACAAGTACAATGGTTAACACAGAAGTTTCACGGTTTACATTTGACACAGCTAATGGATACAGCGTTTCACATCTTCGAAGATTAATTTTTCAATTGTGTACAAGTAAAGCTACAGTTTTTGAAAAACGTCTTAAAAAGGTACAGTAGATTAATAAACTATTTCACTTGGAAAGTGTGAAAAGGAATGTCCTGCTCTGAAAACATTAAATTTGAACAATGGTATCTCTAAGTGTACTTATCATGACCCTGTCGAGGTGAATGCTTGTGCATTAAGAAACTGTTTGCAATTACAACATTGGATGAAACATGAGAAACCACAGAATCTTGTAAATACCTTATTAACAATACAGTTGTAAAAAGTATGTGTAAGTTGTTTTATAGATCACTTTAGTTCACGTTCTTAATAAACATTATACTTATACTTTATTTTCTATATTTTATTTGATATAGCGTTAATAATAATAAAAATATAAAGAAATGATTTGTTTTTACTATAATAAAAATTTTATTTACATTTTTCTTTTCCTTTGATAATTTTTTTACAATTGATTTTACAATTTTATCATTTTTTTAAGATTCGTAGTATAAAAAGTAGAGAATACATTTTTTCCTCGTACAGTGAAATAAATAAATACAATACAGAATAGTCCACAAAGAATAGATTCTTCATGTTGAATTTGAGTTTTGTTTACACGATATAATTTACAACTTCGTTTTAAAAAAATACAATTGGTTTACTAGGTTCATTCACAAACCTATCAAAATATTGTCCCCGTCCATGTTTATTAGTATATATGGCAGTCCAATGAGTTCCAGGGGAAGTTTATGGACTTAAATTTACTATAAGTGCTGCCGGATATTCAATTTGTTTTGGTAAAGTGTCCACTGAATAAATTCCAGTAAGCGTAGTTGCACTAGTACAGTCCTGAAGAATAACTTTTAAAATCTCATCACACCACATCGCAATTAGATTCACTAACCGGTGTTGGTTCATATACTGTTCTATTTTTAGGTAAAGTGAAAGAATGTAGATGATAATATGTTAAATACTTTGAATACACTGATGCTTCTTTTAAGGCACAGCGAAAACTTGTAAACTGATGAAGATGGTGAGCACAACTTTCCGATGGAAAAGCTAGTGAATTATATTTTGGACACTTTATTTCTTCTAAATTAATCACTGTTCTTTGTAGAAGAGACTCTAAAAATTGACGTGCTTTACCATGCGCATACACACTTTCACTGCAGGAGGTATACTTAGTGACTATGTTTTTGACTTCCTCATATTGAACTTCACCTTCAATCCACTCTAATCCAAATACATGTTGACTTAAATATTCATTTGCAAATCTCAAACTTGGAATAGCAATTTTTGACATTGGAAAAGGAGGTTTGAAAAGCAATGTTTGAAAACTATTAGCATCAGGATTAACTATGGCTACTTCTTTAACTATGAAATTATTTTCCTCACTACACTCAAACGCTGAAAAGTGTATGAGAGTCCTCATGGTCAATCTCATACTGAACTAAATTTCACATTGTATGATCTGTATATACATTATGATCTTTATCAATTTGAATAAGCGAATCAAATTGAGCGTAAACAATAAACAAAATAGAATGTGCCGGTGCTTGACTCTACCCTATTTTGAGGTTAACAGGAGAATCTTGAATGACATCCCATGTAGAATCATCTAGTGTTAGTAGGAGAAAGAATAAAACCATAAAGAGTATATACATGGGGGTAATCAGAATATGTGATCGTATGACTCATATTTTCATGAAATATACCCGTTCCAGAGTACAGAGTATTTGCATAATCTAGGGTAAGAGGAGTAGGAGGATAAAATTGGGAGCCAACTTGTACTTGCAATTTATTTATATTAAAATTTTGGAAGTGGAAGGGATTTTCATGATATTTCCCATTGAATGCAGTGCTTGCAGTAAAACCTATAATGAGACCCTTTGGTACATTTCCAAGAAATATATTATCAAGATTATATGAATCAACATTTGCATGAATAGTATGTAGTCTTGTTTCAACTCTGGTCACTAGTAATTTTGCAGCATCATGACTATTAAAACTGTTTAGTTGTAAAGCTAAATCAGCAGAAATATTAATCGGCGAACATAAAGAATAACCTCTTGCAGTTTAACTTCAAATAAAGAATTTTCATTAAGCAGAATGCATCTTTACTACGATTAAATTTTATACGAAGATTGACTTTATTTGGCAGAATACGAATTAATCCAGAAATGTCTGTATGGAGTCGTCCAAACATATCAATGAATGCGCTACCAGCAACAAGAGATTTTCGTTTATAATAACCAACATTATTTTCATTGAGAGTATTAAAATGTCCTGCAGTATCCTTATACCATAATCCAGTGGTTAAATGAGTTTTGCTTGCATCTTCAGAATAATTAAATAAAGTTTCATAATATACTCTGAATGGGTATGTTGCATTTGATGATGAAATTATTTTGTCATTTAAAGAAACATCCACTTGACTAGAAAGTGCTTGTAAGAAATTATTCACTGGTGCTAAATTATCTGATATAACGGCTGAAGGGCCTACTGCTGCTACCTGTAAATTATCTCCATTCCCTTAATATTTTACACTTAACATAAAGATAAATATGTGCAGGATGAATATATTATCCAGTATCTCCAGGTATAAGAAATTCAATAGGTCCCTCAGAAGTAAGTGAAGAAATTGGTCGATACTCTACCATACGAGATGATTCGATCGCAGTGTGTGTCGTAGGGACAGATAGTAAGTCGAATTCATTCGTGCAGCACTCGTGACTTTTAGGTGTAAGAAATGACATATTTAAGTAAAAATATCTCTACTTTTCTTCTTTTTAGAGAATCGTCGTCTTTTTAAAGTTGGTGATACAATACGTACGGAAGCCTTACGTTTACGTGTCCTTCTATTACCGCTACCACTAAGCAACTGATTAACTTTATTTTCAGCTTTGCTTCTTAAAGATGAGCTTCCTTCGCGAACTCGTGCTTTTAAAGAGTCTTTAATAGGATGGTTTTCAAGCATATCCCCTGCAACTTGAATTCCTGTTTGTAAAGCTTGTCGTCCTACTGCTTTTGCCCCTTGTTTAATGAACGGCATAGAAAATCGAAACAATCCGCGAAATAAACTCCCAATCCCATGTCCCCGCTGATAAACAGGTCCTGCAAAGTAAGATATACCTCTACCTCTATGCGTAAGTGTATACAGTATTTTAGAAGAAAAGAACATTCACATAGCATTTATTATGTCATGGGTCTGATTCCCTGCGGCCGACCATTCTGAGTTTTTCCACATTTTTTCCCCAGGATGATGCCTTCTACAAAAGCCCTGCCCAAAATCTCTTACCATCCTCTATCCTCGCCAAAGACCATAAATAAAAGAAATCAAATTTAAATTCAAACTACCACACTAAAGTCCAACAAAAAGCACTGTTCGAAATCCTTTAACATACTAAAACAATAGTTTATAAAGTCCCCCAAGAACCTATTTTCTTTTAAAAATAAAAATTATTTACCTTTAATTGAAATTTCCTTCAACAATCACCACACAATAAAACGCTTATTTCAAAAACTGACGTCAAAAACTTTAGAAAAACTTTCAGTCAAAATACTCTCAGAGTACGATGTAATAACTTCAATCTTACACTAAAGAATGAACATTCAATCGATCATCCTAGCATTATATAGAAATGTCTTATCTACATACTACGCATGCTCCATACACAAACTAAAACTTTAGACGTACACATCATATAAAAAATAACAAATGACGTAGATTGAACGTAAAATATCTTACTCATTATTGCATATGACCTCTATATCTTCATACAAACTGATTTAACATTTGGAATTCACGTATGATACATCTAGAACACATAAACAAGCGTTTGTCAACGGGAAAAGTTACCTCTTTTTCAAACAAAGAAATAAGCTCATAATACGTACATAGGTTATTCACTTTATGTACACTTATATGTTTCAACTGATATCCAGCTTTACTCAATTTTCAAGTTTAGATATGATATGTAAAATGTACATGAATAAAATGGTTAACTTTACTCAACCAACAGCTACAAGGAAAACTTTTCCCAAAAGATGAAATCACTTCCCATACTTACAACATATACTGAAGTTTACTTCTGACTAATCTGACCTCTGCAAGTCAAACAATGATTCGTTGCTCGAAGATTAATCAATAGACAACAAACATAGTATCACAAGAGAGATACTACATTCACCAGACAATCTCTTATCTTCCATAACGTACACTTACCTTCTGTTCAACATTAATCATCCGAATTATGTGTCTTTACCTTAATTTAAATCCGATACTTAGACTATTCATCTTTTCTCCCCAATAAGTCTTCTTCAATCCGTTCTAAAACAAGTCAGAGGACCTCATTCTCTGGAGGAAATAGTGATATATAATCTAACACTGATAGAAGGTAAGAATACTTTTTTCAAATTTTTTAACCATTATCCCATTACAACTTTTTTCCACTCATGAAAGGGACTCATCAAAACATGTAAAGGACACTAAAGCTGTCAAGGGTGCAGCCATAGAAGGGCTCATTTCCAAACACCCGCCAAAGGCAATAATATTTTTTAATTTTCTGAATCATTCTTTCCTGACAGCTTTCGAATCATATAGGGGGGCACTCACTAAAGCTATCAGGGGTGTAGCCGTAGAAGGGCCTATTTCCAAACATCCGTCAAAGGCAATAATATTTTTTAATTTTCTGAATCATTCTTTCCTGACAGTTTTCCAATCATATAGGGGGGCACTCATTAAATCTATCAGCGGTGCAGCCATAGAAGGACCCATTTCCAAACATCCGTCAAAGGCAATAATATTTTTTAAATTTCTGAATCATTCTTTCCTAACAGCTGGTCAATATATTGATTATTTTTTCTGATATTCGCGCCCAATGGTACGACAAGGACACGTGACAGTCTGTGATGTCATCAACCCCTCATTCTTTTCTAACATGCATGCCTAATGCTACGCTCTCCCACAAACAGCCAATCACAACTCTTCACCACTGGGACGTCACAAACTCTCGGCCAATCACACGCTCTTAAAAATTCAAAGAAACATTCCCATATTCTTCTCACTACTTCATGGACCCAAATGTTTAGATTCTTGGGAATGGGTAGCAGAATTACGTGGTGTTCTTATCGGCATTTGCCTGGTATCACGTGTGATTACTGATGAGCAAAACCAAGACCAAGACCAAGACCGTAGTGGTTTTGGTCTTGGTCTTGATCTTGGTCTTGGTTTTGCACACCCAGTCTTGGTCTTGGTCTTGCTCACCCAGTCTTGGTCTTGCTTGCAAGTCTTGCTTTTAAGAAGTTTATGGGTTTCATACGTAAATTTTACACCGGATATAGGAAATAGTTAAAGCTATGCGTATCAATGCCTGCCTTAATGTGTCAATAGTAATGGAAATATGTTTTAATGTAATGTTGTTTATCTTCATGTAAATGTACAGAATAGAATTACCGAAGTTCAATTTCGCTTTAATTTGAACAACTTTACTAACATTTTATTTTAGGCAGACAGCTATGTTTCGTAAAATTTGACAGAATGCAATCATGAGTTATCGAAAATGATGGCCAAAATAACTTAGACATTGAAGTTCTTACCTTGTAACAATTCATAAAATTATCTCTGTCATCTTCTAGACACGGTTTCAATTATTTACCATTCGTCCATTCTCCATGCTCCAGGTAAGTTCCAAAGGAAGACCAAACATACACGGATATTGTGTTTAACTAAAACTTAGTCTTGTTTTCGTCTATGAAGCACTCATATCCATAAACCCAGACTAGTCATTTCTCAAGCGAGTTCTGGCAGAAGAGTTATACAAAGTACAATTACTTAGAAATTTGAATTTGAACTTATTTAAGCCTAACAGTCAGCTATAGCCTAATGCTTGGGACAGTAATGGGGAAGTTAGTGGTCAGGGCCTTGAGTTAAGGTACCATTCCAGCATTTGCCTGGTAGGACTGAGAGAAACCCTAGAAAACCTCGGTCAGGATGGTCGGTCGCAGGATTCCATCCACCGACCTTCCGAATGCGACGCCAGCGTTCTGCCAACGCACCTACGACCGCTCGGTAAAATGACTTAAGAGTTGTGGAGCCATACTTTGCTGTGGAACAAATGTATCAAAGTAAGCCTGCTGAATTTGAAACCATTCTGTGTTCAATACCTCTAGCTTACTCTAAAGTAACTTTCGCGTTGCATCCAAAACTATAGCCCACATCTAGTAATATTCCTCCAGACTTTATCTAGAGGTGACAAACAATTACCAAGTGTACTGCAAAAACTATTGTTTTATTCAGACTCAATTCTAAGTAGTATAACATTATATCAACAGACATTTTATAACATCAACTAGTAGCTTAGAACACAAAGACACAAATCAGTACAGACTCTGAACTGACCATAATCCACCTTCATCTGAATCAATAAATCATACCACGACAAACCTAACATCAGGGAGTACGCCAGAATTATAGTCGAAGGGGAATGTTTAAAGTAATTGGGGGTTTAATTCATACTCAGTTATACATACACTATACATTCATCTTACTATATAAGACACACACATTATATATATATATATATATATATATATATATATATATATGTGTGTGTGTGTGTGTGTGTGTGTTTGTGCATGCATGCATATCTGTCTATGTATGTGCAATTATGCATGCATGTATGTCATAATACTTTTCAGAGAGAAATTTGCACGTTACTTATTAGTAGATAAGTAGATTATTTTCATGAAATAGTATGAATTGACAATACAACTAATCTCTTTTTAGAGCGTTGGCTTAACATTCGAAAGGTAGTGAGTTCAATCACAGCGGTCGACTAGCCTGAGTTCTTTTCCTCAGTTACACTAGGCAAATGTACGAATGGCACCTTCAACTTAGGCCCTGGCTGACACCTTCATACATCCTTTCCTCTCCCCTATCTTGGCCTGAGCCTTAGATGCCTAAAGACTATAATTCAAATTCAATTAAATTCAAACCATCTTTAAAATAATTTTAGACTTTCTTACTTCGTCTTTTATGCCTTTTTTTTTAGCGTTTGCCAGCTGTAACTTCGTGAAGCATGGATCTGGGCTGGGTTGCAAGAAAATACTTAAGTGTAAAATCTGACTTAAGTCAGACCATCGAACTCTACATAATACTGGAGTGACTACTTAGTGTTAAAGATAGACGCCAGAGCAAACGTTTAAACTTGTTTGTCCACTTCAAGTCTAATCCAATATGAACCAAATTTTCAGTTCTAACTCAGCTAATACGCTACTTATCGCTGTGCGGCGTGTTTATTGATTTAAGTAATCACTCCAGTATTATGTAGAGTTCGATGGTCTGCTTAAGATAGATTTTACACTTAAGTATTTTTCTTGCAACCCAGCCCTGTCTTTTTATCTGCTATTAAATTTGAATCGTTATAAAAGAATTATTTACCTCAACTATGATTTTACAGGACAAAATAATATATTTTAAAATTAAGTAGCCTCTACATTTCTCAAACTCTCCTGGAGTATATAGGATTTCATTACAGTTGATAAAATAACTTAGATATTGTAGCATGTACTCTTATTGCAAAGTTCTAGGATCCATGCCTGAACTGACCAACTTCACTGAGGCCTTTCGAAACGTAATTCCAAACAAATGCCAAAATCGTACTCCAGTTCAAAGTGACGGCATCCACGTTCACAAATTCTTCATGGCAATTTTAAGGTGGATTGACGAACGAATGATTAAATGTCATTCTTCGCTTATTTCGTTTCGGAATGCTTAAAGGCAAATAAAAAAATAAAAATCCATCTTTTGATAAATAATTTATTTTTCAGGTTAACCACACACATACATATTTCTGAGGGGCGTTTCTGATTGCTGATACTCTGTCCTTTGCTTTTATGTTGCTACGAATCAAAGCATTGATGGACTTTTGAAGCTCTTTAGACTTTCACGACCTTGAAATATTACTATGATCAATTTTCTCTTTCAAGTCATACAGACATTTGCTGCACCAATGTTTCGAGCACTCATAAACATATATACTAAGTAAATTATAATTAGCTGCTGGTACGACATTCCGTAGAGGTAAATAAAATTAAAATTCAAACTACTTTTAGCTTGGTGTGCATAGTCAGCGTATCGACTCCCATCGCCGTTATATTCTGGCTTTCATGACCCCAATTTGCTACTTTTTGTTTTCAAGTAGCTCTTCAATGGTTCTCATGATGATAGATCAATACCAAACATACTTTGAATCGAAGTCGGGACCGCTAGCATAAAGGACGAGAGTGTTAACCATATGGATATCCGGGAGCCTATACACCGCTGAACATATTATAAAAATCAAATCCCGACTGGAACAAATGCCATAACGACGACATGCTCTCCCGTTTTGATTTCCGAACTCTCTTGCAAGAAAGCGCCGAATCGTAATTAACAGAAACGAGAAGAATGCTCCACAGTTCGGAGTAAGTTCTGGTACGCAAAAAGTCCCAAGTAATTTTAATGTTTTACTTCGTATTGTTCCACTAGCATACAACCAGTTTTCCAACACGAGTTCCATCAGGTTTTCTTTCTTTCCACTTTTTCCTATTTTATTTTAATGTTTTATTGGAAGTAAAAACAGAAGTCCACCAAAAGGTCCACATGCCCACAAAAATAACCGAGGAGTTCATTCAACAAAAATAAGAACCGGGTCAAGCCTATGGCATAAAACTGTATGAGCACGAGACTGAAAGCTTAGCGTCGATGTAGTACCGTGGAATAAAATCTATGAAGCCCTGATTGGGTACTGAAACAAACTTTAGAATAAACAGATCCATATTACTCATGTTTGTAACCATGTAATATTAGTACCTTCTTTAATATGATTTACTACGATGAATTACAAATAAACTATTCATTGATTACAGCGGTAGTTCCAAATGAAAACTCTGAAAATGAGAATTTCGACACACATATTATGTTCGTATAGATTAATTTAGATTGGTTGTACAAATTAATACTTTTGACTTGATTAAAGCAAATTCACTATTTCAGATGTTTATTAAATCTGAGATTGCACCACTTTGGTTGCCTTCCCACTGTTCCTAGCATTTGGAGTTTATGGTGGACAAAGAATTATTGTTTAGCAAGTTGTAATCATTGTTACCTTCTATTACCATTTGTTTTAGTAATGAAACCAAAGATCACGCTTAATTAGAAAAATAAATGCATTTATACATCTGCCTAAACTTAGTCCTCTGTTTCGATAATCCTCCTCTTCATTGTGAGGCATTCCGCCTTTGCACTTTGCACCCAAAATAGACTAAAAGCCACTTTGATAGACGATGATGAAATGCATCTGAAATGAGTCTAGCATCCTTGCCCCTAGCACAGCAGTGAGTAGCCTCCAAACGGGTGTCTTCGGGCCGATGTTTATGGTTCTTTTCATTTTTGTTTGGACGTCATTGATTTTTGTGAGGAGACAAGAAAGGAGTAGCCAAACAGAAGTCATTTTTATAGAATAAATGCAAAACTGCTGCCAACTTGAATTTGTATTACAATAACTTTATAGTCTTCGCAAATCGAAATTCCAGGAATTTCTCACAATAAAATATCGAGGAAGAACACCCCCCCTAAGAGGAGGTGTTCAGTGATTTTCCTTAGGGGGGTGTAGCCCAAGTAAAGGGAGGGTGTTAGGAGGGTGTCGGGGGAGGAAATTTCATGATAATTATGCTTAACTTTAGTTGTAATTTTTTCATAGAAAGGAGATATATAGGTACATAAATCACTAAACCTATTTTACCTTGTTAAATTATAAGCAAAATGCTTTTTGTTTCAACCTTTTATGACAAATTTCTTAGTAATGAACGTTTTTATCAACCCTTACACTCGCTGAAATTGGCGTGCGCAGAGTAACAAAAATGGCTGCCAAAGGTAAACCGCTTATGTTATTTTTTTTAAATTGTTTTAAGGTCTTAAGACATTAGGAAATCAGCCGTGGACGTTTCAATTTCTGTTAAATAGGTCGAGTAACAACCCTTGGATCAGTTCAAATGAATTGACCCCTATATTTCATTTATTTTGTTATCTTCAATCAGGATGAAAAATCATGATTTAAAAAAAATATTTTTTGATGATTTTTTTATATTTAAATTATATCTTTCTTCTTGTATAATACGTGTCGCGAACTGAAGAAAAACACTTGGAATTTGTATTAAATATAAAATATGATATTTAAGTAATTCCAAATTGGGGTTGAAGTTTCAATTAACCTCTAATCTTTAACCGATATCAATCATAAACAATGTTTCTGAAGCATTAAAGAAAAATTACACCAGAGTTATTGAAAACGGTACACTTTATTCATGAAAGTTATCGATATTTCGCAGCAACGAATTAAAAATATCGAGCGGTCCAGGACTAGATTACAGCGCAAAATACATACATTTCGCCTGAAGCTCTGGAAAATACCCAAAATTTTAAAGGCTACTTCAGTAGCTTCATAATGAGCCGCACACAAGCTCTCTAGGACAAAGAGTTACAGAGAGAGAGAGAGAAAGAGAAAGAGAGCTATTTTTGTGTGCGGGTTAGTCAAAATTCGGCAATTTTTCGAATTTTCAATAATTTCTATTTAAAAAACTAGCGGCTCACTAAATTTAAAATTTGGGATTTTTCATATGCTCCACAGGTACAATTTATATAACAAAAATCATTACAATCGGAGAGAGTGAGATAGAAAAGGAGTGTTGAATTGACGTGGAATGACTCAGGCACCAGTATTCCACTTTCGGTGGCTATGCCCTTGTACGTTGGTGTGGATCAGAGAGGGAATATTCCCTCTCTGATCCTTTGCTTGGAAATATTTCTAAGCAAAACAGACTCCTACATTGCTACCATGATATTTGGTTTAAAATATTCAATGCCTTCGACATCCCTTTATTGTGTGCACATCATGGTAGGGTTACGGCACCAGTTTCCAGTCACTTCAGGAAAATTCTGACTTCGATGATATGTAAATCCGCACAAAAGATACAAAAAATATTTAAGTCACGTATAGCTTGGAGCTTTAAGTCATGTATTAACGCTGTATAAAATGAAGAAACATATATTTGTAACTTGTAAGAAGAATAAAACTGATTTAAAAAAATACAGTTTGCAGCCACGGGTTACCAATAACTGGCTGCTAAATACGAGTATCCGGCAACACTTATCAGTCTTAAAAACATAACATAAATAAAGGAAAATAAAATATAACAAAAATTATAAACCACAGATCATATAAGGTTGTAGGTATGAAACACCTAAGAATGTTTATTAGTATTCTGTCAACAAAGAAAATTCGCTCGTAAATTTTGCCATAAGCAAACCAAAAAATTACGAAAAGTCTTTACGTTCTTATGTGGTTAAGTATAAAGAGGCCTGAATTACTTACAAGAGACAATACTTACATTTGATTATTATATATCTTAATCATCAGAACTGTTATCCGCACAAGATTCACACACAAAAACGTTTCCTCATCCTAACCAAAAAGTTACAAAAGCGCTACCTTTGTATACGTCGGGAATTCCACTTGGAATCATAAATGAAGCAGTCACAGGGGATGTCTGTTAAAGGCGATTTACATCGCGTAAAATAATAATAATAAAAAAAATCGATCCTTGCTTTCTCTAACCCGTCGTCGCTCGCTATCGCTCACTCGACATATTGTCAGCGATTTTTGTAGCAAAACATCAATGGTGAATGGCAAATAAACAAGTCACTGACGTAACATTACCGTGATTCCTATGCATCAACCTGTGACTTATTTCGTCGGCCGGGTGGCCAAGCGGTCTGCGGCGGTAGGCCATCGGCTCGAAGGTCCCGGGTTCGAGTTCCAGCAGGGGTATGGGTGTGAATTTTAACAGCTAAAGAAGAATCGTGGCGGGCCGAAGTCCAAAGTGACTAGACTGGCCCATATAAAAATCAAGTTGACCAAAGTTTACTGTGACTTATTTCGTCGGAAAAATCATTCACGTCGTACGCAAAAGTAATGCCGATGGAAAATCCAAGACGGTTGCGAAAACTCCTTCTTTAAATGGGTATGCAGATCCTTATGGGAGGATGAGTGGTAAGACTCGCTGCCTTGTAATCAATGGGTCACGGACTCGATTTATGATGTGGACAGAAGGTTTCGAGCCCACGTTAAACTGTAGGTCCCGTCTTTATTACATATTCATCCAATGGAAAACAATGGCAAACCACCATCGGTTCACGTGCCCAGGAACATTCATGTTAGGACCTACCTTCGGACACAGCACCCATCACACTCCATTTCCATATGACCACGGTGGTTTTGCTACAAAAATCAGAGGCAGTATGTGGAATTAGCGATAGCGAACGAAGCCGGGTTAAATATTTTACTTTATTTTTATTATGCGCGATGCACATATAGCACCTGTGACGTCCACCATTTCTGGTTCCAAATGGAACGCCCGACGTATAAGAGAGGCCGATTGGACAACGCATTTTCTGATTGCACGCCGTTTGGGGACTAATCTATTAAACCTTATGAGAGTATAAAACGTAGTTTGTTTACTACTTATTCAATAAAAAATCTGCTTTTCTTGTTTATTAATCAACCACTGGCGGCAGGTCCATTACTGGTACTGCCACCCTGTTTGTAAAAAAAACATAACCTAATGTAGATTGAAAAGAACTATGCACAAGTGGTCTTTGTCTGCTAATTCGTAAAAATGTAAAATTTCACAGGATAAATTTATTATTTCCAACGTTGTTGACATTCAAAATAAATTTTCGTTAGAATTTTATTTATTTATGGCCTTTACGCAACTAAGGCTCAGGCCGGTATAAGGGAGGGGAAAGGAATCGGGGAAGGTGTCTGCCAGGGCCTATATCGAAGGTGCAATCAAGACATTTGCCTAGTGTGACAGAGAAAACTGGAAAAACGTTGTCAGGATGGTCCTCAGCTGGGATCGAACCCACGACATCTGGAATGCTATGCCAACGGACGGTGGCTCTGTATAATAAATTTTCGTGTCGTGGAAATCTGAAATAAGCATGAAAGAGCGATATGTGAATCTTGTTGCGAGTTGGGGCCAAGTATATGCAGTGTCTTTCAAACAACATGTACATCGCGTATAATGAAAATAATAATAATATGGAACCTGATTATAACTAACCCATCATCTCATTAGATTTTAACTAATCTTAACTAACGCTCAATATAGGTCTTTTTGTGGCAAAAATACGTGTCATTTATAACAAAGTGTCACCATCAGTGTTCCTCCCCATGCCGTTATATTTATTATGTTTTACTCGCCTGAGCATCTAAGTAAATGATAATGGCAGCTTTCCGAAATTATTATGGATTTCTGGTTGTCGCTAGATGTTTATAGAATATTCTGTAATTATTTGGACGGAAAAGTTGGCAGAAGCTGCGAATCATAAAGTTTATTCGTTAAGGTTAGGTTAGTTTTGTCTGTTTGTGCTGTACCCCAACTGAAGATAATCCTAAAGATGTTTAGTGTTAGGGCTAAACTTAGTGCTAGGGCCGATGTTTAGTGCGATGTTTAGTGCTAGAGCCCGCCTCCTGGATACTTCCCAGAGCGGAAAACATCAGTTCAGCATTATTTTGGATCTGATTTTCACTTAAAATAACCAATAAAAACTACGCTAACCCAATTGAGCCTAACCTAACAAACACTATTTTAAACGATCAGTAGTAGTATCTTGTAGGTCGCCTCTTAAATAAAATTCCGCATTATCAATTATAAATGTCATTTCAAAACAAATTAATTTTACGGTAATCACTGTTTCTTACCATAATCTATCCTATTGTAATTTAACGTGACCTTAACCAACGCTATCCTTGCTAACCTAGCGTGAAGAATCTAAAAAAAAGCTAAAAAAGAAAAGCATCACATAGATAAATAATTAAAGTTGAGAGAATGGTTGAAAATTGAATATTGGTCACCTTCATCCCATTCTGCGATACTTTTTCCGCTCCATGACAAACTTTTGCACCAGTAATCCACCCACACAATAGCTGTCATAATATTCAATAAGCTTATTTTTCTTCTACTGTGATTACCAATGTTTTGTAATGTGTAGCTCTTCTTTCTTACTAATGGAAGTTCATTCCCAAGAGCACAAACATCACAAATATTGAATGTCTTTGTAACCCAATGGAAAATTGGTAAAGCCATTGGTTACCATTCTTGGGATGATAAAAATTATGTATATAGAAGTTATCCCCTATTATTATTTTTTTCCTCATATAATGAGAATAGCTTTTATGGGAATTGTCATACGTATATAATACGTCAGAGAGTCTAATCAGAGAATAATTATGGTATATTAAATACCATATTATAGACAGTGTCTTTTTAGTAGCTTTCAATTTCGAGAATAGAAAGATAATGCTACTATGGCTTAAGCCTATCACTGGTCTATACATAAAGATAAATATGAGTAATGATATCGTCAATAAGCACTCTCATTATCGTCAGTTCTGGTTGTGGTTGTATAACTAGAATTCCTAATAATTTTATTCACTGTTCCTGGAATAAAAACCTTACCATTAACTTTCACTTTCCTTGAGAACTTTTCTCTACTATATCGAGTTAATACCTGTATCCTTCCAATCTGGTCATCTGTGGAATGGTCACAACCTTTTCCTATATATATGTTACTACCTCGACATTCATCCGGTTCTCTCTTTTCTATCTTTAGGTGAAGTTCAAAGATTAGGCAGATATATAGGTAAAACTTTATGAGTTTATTTCTGATCATGAAATTAATTGTTTTAATATGAAAATAGCACAAACAAACTGAACAGAAAGAAAAACAACTTCTTTTTTCTTTGTAAGGAAATACGTGTAATTTTAACTGAAATTTCTCTTCACTAGATAAATTCATATTCTCAACAAAACTAAAAATATAACTTCCTCTCCTAATTGATTTGAATCAAAAACTAACGTGACAGAATAGATTAATTTTCTCTGGAATACCTAATACCTTTTTCATTGGAGGAACCTGAATTATTTACTTGATTTATAACTCTCTTGGGACTTGATAGAATTAGATAAGAATTTCTGAACCTAAAGACTTTATAAAAGTTTTCGGAAGTGTCCTTACTGACTCGAATACCGAATTCACGTATCTCGCTGTAATCCCTCAAGTACCTGAATTTACTTATTTTAACATTTGTGAAATTGAAAACTAAATACTCTAGATTACTAGAGGATTTATCAACTACGTGCTCCAAAACTACAGAACACCCACAGTTACTAATCCAATATAAACAGGAAGCTACTGTGAACCAGGACAGACACCAACATTTAGCTACCATTCCAATTTCACTCTTTCTTTTCAGTAAAATCCCTAGCACAATGATAAACACTATGAAGACACTCACTTCCGAATACATTTCGTTTCTTTGTAGCACCATACACACTCCATTCAGAAATGCTTCACTAATTATAATTCTTTCTCTATTACACCAGAATTATATTCACTATTTACGAAACTGGATTCTATCAAACCTTGAGTAGATAAATAATCTGATATTATGAAATTCGAACTCAGATACAAAATCAGCTCTAATAGCATTTCATAAATTAATGAAATTAACACAACCAGCCCCGACGGCATTCGTAAAACCAACTGCCTGTAGCAGCACATGGTTCCTCCAACGTCCTCACTTCCCGCTTCTGACCTTCGTGAGCCAATCAGATTTGACTCACGTTACAAGCTGACAGCCAATCAAGATAGATAACGTATTGAAATTTTAAATTCAGAAGCATTAGATACAGGAAATGTAGACAACGAAAAGAAGCCATTTTGGAGAAAACACTCAACTTTAAAAATATAAAATGTTACACATTACAGTTTCCTCTTTCAACGTGTATGCATTTATCTATGGCTAACACCTGTATATTAATTTTAAAATCTTTATGTATTTAACTTTCAAAACTCTAGTGGACGGAAACTGGGTCTTTCCCGGAAACTGGTGTCACGGCCCTGTTAATGAAGCGTAAAAGAAATTTTGTAATAATTACTGGATGAAACCTGACAGACTATTACTTATGGAGTGATTTGTGGTATGACGTATAATAGTTATCATCATCATCATAAGAAGAAGGTGGAAGTATAACATCGAAATAATCAAGGATATCGTAATATACACATTTAATTAGAAAAAAAAGCCAATTATACTTTATCCATATCTTTATGTATGTGATTTCAACAAAATTTTCAATAACACATTAGAAACCATGAGTGGACCATTTATCTACACCTTTCACATTTTCTTACTGTTTACAAGTTAAGCTACAGTGGTTGGATCAGCTCTGCGAAACTTCACCCCATTGTAATATTTAACCAGCCATGGTTTCCTTGGCTATTTATATCGATGAGCAGCTCCAAAATTTCACTCCAATAAAGCTTTGTTTTTGCAAATATTGACCCTTAAGTACATAAATATCGAATTTATTTCAAGGTCTTTAGGCAACTATGGTTCAGACCGTATGCGGATGATGATGGGATGATTTGGTGGAATGAAGAAAGTGCGAGGAAACGGGGGAAAACCCACACATACGGTGTTTGTCCATCACAAAGCACACACACATGGCATGAGCAGGGATCAATCCGACGACCCCTAGCACCAGAGGTGAGCGCTCTACTTGGTCCCTACATAAAATTCGAGGCAGGAGAGATATGTTATCTTTAAATTAACGTTGTATAGGTTAGTTTTGGCAAGTTTCTGCTCGTCCTTCAAAGGTTTACGTAGATTTCCTTTACGTAGGAGATTATCTCCCCTTTTTAGAACAGTAACACACACCTCGGCACCAACGTAGAAGTAATGGTAACATTGGAATATTAACTGCTTAACTTCTACTGGTAAAATAGCAATAATTATGCTTGCGATTGACTTATCCAAACATTTAAGCCTCACATGAGACATGCAGCGAAGTTCGAATAAACTCACTTCCCCTATGCATTCTTTTGTTATCAGGAACGTATAACACCAAACTTTCTGAAACATTCTAAATTTAAATAAACTACATTTCTAAAGTTTTACGCCGATACTTACCAATTTCTCTAGTCCAGGCCGTAGAAATTGCATACATCCAAATTTCTCTCTTCGTCCTGGTAAATAAACTAATCTTGGTACAGTTGCGGCACCTGGCTGTAATTGGCTGTAAAACAAAAGAGTGATGAACAGCGCGTCCCAAAACAAAACACACACATACAACACTTTGGAAAAGTGATCGAATCAACTTTTCGTTCCAGCTTTGCTTCGTCATATCCTTCATATAGTTACAATTAAAATATTATTATTATTATTATTAATCGTCGTCGTCGTCGTCGAAGTATGACAGTGATATATATTATCGTTATTCACGGATAGAAAAATAGGCAATCCCGCACGGTTATCCGGATGACATCCACGGGATGTGCATATGGAATGGAATGTTCGTATCGCCCACAGAGTTATAACACAGACGTCTTTAGGACATCGCTATGGGAGCAGGACAATTCTGACGTTAATGGGATCTAGATAGGACGTCCCAGGGATTTGCTATGTGGGATCCTCTGACGTTAAAATTCTTGCTAGCATGAAAAAAATATTTTAAAAAAATGTTTTTCTATCATTTTTCAGAAAAGAAACTGTTTCTAAAATGTATTGATAATATCTCATGCTCTGTGAGTACATCTCAATGACCTCTATCTAAATACGATACTGGACTGACTGCTGCCATTGAAAATATTATGATTATATGAGGCCAGGGGCGGAGAAAACAGTTAATTTCGTTTGTCCACTCCCAGCCTAAACCAATATGGACTATGTTTCGGGTTTTAACTCAGTTTTTAGGCTTGATATCGCTGTGCAACCGTTTCTTTATGTCTTAATTCTTGTAAAACGTGAAAATATTTTTTGTAGTTTTACTATTATATGCAGAGTAGGGTATACTATCATGCGAATAACTCACGAATTAAGATTTAAATCAATAAACGGGCCGCACAGCAATAAGAAACGTATAAAACTGAGTTAGAAGTGAAAATTTGATCCACTTTGGATTAGACTGGAAGTGGAAAAACGAGTTTAAATATTTACTCTGGGTAATTCATATAACAGTATACCCTACTCTGCATATAATAGTATCCCATCCCTGCATATGATAGAAAATATTGGAAACAAGATTTACTATTTGCAAGTTTGCATATCAAGCGTAAAAATCTTAGTAAAAATCGAAATTTTGTTCCATATTGGTTTAGACTGGAAGTGGACAAAAGAAGTGCTTCTTCGCTGCCTGGCTTCATATATTCATGAAATTTTCAATGGCAATAGTCAGTCAGTCCAGTATCGCTTTTAGATAGGGGTCATTGATACAAACTATGAACTTATTGTAGTATTTGGCAACCTATGAACAATGTTCAGTAATATTGCAAATCGATTAAGAGGGCACATAAAAATCATTCCAGATGTTTTAGATATTTCTTCTCTTGTGTGTGTGTACGTATCGTAGTGTACGTATTGTGCCATCGAATATAGTAATTTCTGCAGTAGACCCTAAGTAATTACCCAAATACATTCTCTTTGTTTTCTTTTCTATTTTCAAAATTCGGAGTAGGAAAGAAGCGACCGATGATTTCGCCGTTTTGAGACGGTCATCACCAACATGTGCAAGTACAGAACTTTGGCTTAATCTGGACTGACCCTTCGTCTCATTTTCAATACCTGGCAGGTGACTCCTTGCATGAAAACATAAATTCTAGGTAACGAAATGTCGAAAACGGCTTCTGCTCCGACATATGGGCGATTGAAAATATTCATCGCAGGGGTCATGCAGCATTCGATCGTAACTGAAGTAAACTTATATGCAAATGTAGAAATTATGATTTTGTGCAATAGATGCGTAAGGATTCACCAGATGAAGTAAATTTGTTTTACGGAATTATCGAGTTTCCACGACTTCCATTGAAGAATCCCTCGTGCCTCCCTTGCACTGCACAAGGACGCAAATTGCGTATTTAGATGGATGTACGTTTTACTTAGGTTACTATCGAATGCCCCATCAGCCCTGCGAGGAATACTTTCGAAATGTAGGGCTCACACTTCAGTTTTCCATACTTACAATCGCCCATATCTAGGAATATAAGTCGTTTTCGGCATCTTGTCGTATGTCTGTTTTCATGCCATTAATACTTCCAAGTGTTGTCAATAGACTTAAGATACACCTTGTATATTTATTTAAAAAATAACAATCTATGAATCTGCCGTATAATTACAACTTCTTTTACAGTAGAATTTACAACCTGCAGAATGGTGCCTAATTTCTTTGGCGACTTCGCGATAAGAAATCCTAATTGTTTCAGAACGTGTGAATGTATCGTAGCCCGGTGTAACGGGATAGTTATACCCCCATCGAATTTTTACCCCCAAGGTAAAAATTTCACCGAATATTTTTACCGCCCTGTCGGTTTCAGTCAACATCAAAGAAAATTTTAAATCTTTTTACATATAATTAATATCTAAGAGATAGTTTGATCAATGGGGGGAAAAATTCAATCGTGAAATTTTTACCCCACCCCCACACGTCGGTTTTATTGAACTACAAAGAAACATTCTGTATTTTTACATATAATTACTATGTAAGAGATGCTGCATCTGCACATATAGTTTGGTCAATGAGGGGGGGGGGGTAAAAATTCAACCGTGAAATTTCCCCCCTCCACGTCGCTTTTCCTTATCTTCAATGAAACATCTTGTATTTTTTTCATATAATTACTATGTAAGAGATGCTGCATCTGCACATATAGTTTGGTTTATGGGGGGTAAAAATTCAACCATGAAATTGTTACCCTCCACGTCGGTTTTCCCTATCTTCAAAGAAACATCCTGTATTTTTTTCATATAATTACTATGTAAGAGATGCTGCATCTGCACATATAGTTTGGTTTGTGGGGGGTAAAAATTCAACCATGAAATTTTTACCCCCCACGTCGGTTTTCCTTATCTTCAAAGAAATATCCTGTATTTTTTCATATAATTACTATGT
>JAGDQP010027598.1:0-24853 GCA_022664845.1 Lepisma saccharinum
CTATGTCCATAAATTGGTGTATTATTGTGTTCAGCAGCATTTGATAGATGTTTAGACAGTGGTCTCAAAATCAAATACTTGGATTTCATATTTGAAGTCTGCTTAGTCCGAAGTTTTCTCTGTTATCAGGCCAAAAATCCTCAGTGTTTTGATGTGCTTTTCCCATGATATGGCAATAAATAAATGTATTTTAATTTTAACTTACAGGACTTTTTTGTATTATCAATATTCGTATTTTATTTTGCTGCTGTATGTTGTGTTATTTGCATTTGTATCATTACTTTTTCAGTCTGCAACAAGAGTTTGCTATCACTGGTTGCTCATACGGGAGAAAACGCGAAATATATTAACTGCAAAATCGATGTGAAAATTTAAATTTAAAAAATGATGGACTCTAATGATTACAGATCAAAATTCCGTTGAGAAATCGAAGTTAATCATAATATGTAAAAGATACCCGAATTAATAAGAAATCAAAATCTAATCTAACGGCACGCTGCAGCGGTGGTATATCGTAATTCAAAAGGTCCCGAATTCTGGTCAAGATTTAGTCATGCTTGGTAAGACCTTACTTTGCTATACTTTCTTATTCACACAAAGACAATTCTGGGATGATGTCTTGAATTTATTTTCGGAGTACACCTCAGCTTTAAGTTTTAAAGCAATGGTCTCCATCAAAAGATGGCAGCACTACCTCTGTATATGTCTAATGTATTTTTATCGTTACACGAAAATTCAATGCTGCTCCTAGAAATTCAAGCCTAGAGAGTTCTAACTTTCAGGGAAGATAGTACATAACAAATTAAAGAGTTCGATCAATGCCGATTTTTTATTTTCGTTTTCCTTCATTGTTGAATTCGCTTGATTGTTGTTGTGAACATCAAACCCTATAACAATGAAGCTATTTCAACAATGAACAAAAAAAATTAAAAATCGGCATTGATCAAACTCTTGCATTGGTTATGAACTTAGTTCCCTGAAAGTTAGAACTCTCTAGGCTTGAATTTGTAGGCGCAGCATTGAAATTTCATGCAACGATAAAAATACTTTTGACATAAACGGAGGTAGTGCTGCCATCTTTTGTTAGAGATCGTTGCTTTACATTAACCTTATTTGTTGTCAGTTTCTTGCATCTGGTTCTTCTGTATATCATGGACAATGAGTTGAAGGTGCGTCGCTTCTACATACAATAATGTAAAATCGATTCTCTCAACGATTTTATGCTGTACAACGTAATTCACTCAACGTGCCATCCCTAAGTTGAATCTACCTTACAAACTAACGGTATCTAATATTTCTGTTTGTGCTTTTGTAAATGCAATAACAACAAATCTGTTTTGTCATATCTTTCATTCATCTTTCTCCTTTATTGTACTCACTTCAATGAAGTATAAACAACAGACCATCTATTCCCATCGATTTCGACACACACACAGGCACGCACGCACAGGAGGCTTATGCGTCACAATTGATCACATACTGTGAGGGCAGTCCTCAGAGATGTACTGCAATAGCACAAAAAAAGTCAAGCTTATGGGGACTGAAATGCCATGTTTCCTGTATATTGATTTTCGAAACAGGTCTAACTGCTTTGTATGTGTGTGTTCATATATGTATGCTTGTATGTCCTGTCGCAAGTTAAGGCTCGTCGCGAACAAAAAAAATGTTTTTTATTCTGATGCTAATGCAGTAACTGCAATGGAAATTATGTCCAATTCACTAGTAATTGTCTATTTTGAGGCCTGTCAGTCTCCCAGCTGTCTCGTAACTATGTTGAAAGCTCGCACGCTCAGAATTCCACAATTCCTACTTAAATATGACCTTTTTTCTTTTGTTAATTGATTTTTTCACCCTCTACCTTCTAATTTCGCTCCCCTTTCCTTTTAACTTTTTTTATTTCATTATTTGTCACAGCAGCTAGATTGTCCTACATTCTGGTTGTTGCTTTTTCCTTTCTTGTTTTTTTTTTTTTTTTGACAATGATCTTTTATCATCGTGTATTCTCAGTTCATCTTTTGTTACACATGCTACTCTCTCGGCCATTGTCAGCAGCTTTGCAAGGTCTCGTCTATGGACATGATGAACTATTTTCTTTCCAAATCTGCAGGTGCATGATCCAATATATATTAAGATCCTGGGTAATGGACTACAAAGAATCCGTGAAATGTAAGAAATTAACAGGATTTTTTTAGAAGTACACAGCTGCGTGACTATTTGTATGTGTGTGTGTGTGTTTATACAGGGCTTCGAATGGAAACAGCTTGTTCACTTTATCAACCCCTCGTCAGGCTAAATCAAGTCACCTCTCCAGATGAGGGATTGATTGATATGCACGTGTTCCCTATGTATGTTAACATGACTAAGGGTTGAATGTTTAATAAATGTCTTCGTTTAGAAAGGAAGCGTGAAATGAAGACGTGTTCAAAGTAAGTATCTATGGACGTTATATTTGACAATTTGATTAAAAGCTCTGATTCAATGTTTTATTTTTTGGTTTTAAATGAAGGTTGAATGACTCAGCAATTTTGTTCAAGCGTGTCATAAGAAGTAGTAGTAGTTTAATAGTACGAGGTTACTTCAACGAATATACATAATAACGCCATGTCAGATTTTGTAAAATTTAGAATTAGAAAAATGAACAATCTTTTCCCGAATTTTGAACGTTAAGTTTTATCTAGATTTCCTCTCACTGAACCATACTTCAGTAAACCTATACTTCCTTCAACAGGTTCCTTTAGTATATAAGATTTCTATTGCATGGAAGTAAATACGATCTCCAAATATTTTTACTGGTTTATATCATCTCTTTTTTGAGTATCAAAGCCGTTACAACTTGTGCTTGCCATATCTTTATCTAGAAACAACATGCTTTTCGTACAAATACAAGTAATGAATAATACTATTTTATAATGTTACTAGAAATACGAATGCAGACAATTATGTAGCTTTCTCGAGTAAACTTTCTGAAAACTTTTATTAGTCAGCCAAATTTATTGTAACAAATTAAAACTTAATTTACATGTTCTAATACGTACATTCTTACGTGACTGTCTGCATCCTGTTGTATCTATCGGAAGTGCATTATGACCTGTTTCCTTGTACCAACATTGAAGTTGAAATGACGTTATCATGCGAGATTACTGGGTAGCATTACGCGTTCCCTCTCTCTTCCATGCGTTAATTAAAGCCACCCTCTACGTGTATAATCCATAAGGTTTTTAGTACTGAGTGTTTCAGAAGGAAACAGTGGATGTTTGCGAAGTTATTGATCGTTGAAACCATAAAACCAAATAATTTAGATGAATACAAATTTTGTTGAAACGTACGCACGCCTCACATTTACGCTCAAACACACGCACACACATACATACATAAAATCAATCAATAAAATATATTAATATATGGAGATCGATCTGTCTCTACCTCAATGTGTGCTAATATATGTATTTTTAGTGCGTGTGTATGTGTGTGTCTCTGCGTGCATGTATGGGAGAAAAACATCTTTAAAATTATATACAGTTCTTCTTAAATATGATATCAAGAGTAAACAATATTTGGAGTAATTTGTAGGCAAGTTTTCAGAAAGTAGAGGAGTAGTAAATAAATAATATTTTTTTAGAGAATTGTTTATATAAACAAAAGAGTGGACGAGCGAAATACGAAGAAATATTTAGGATAAAGGCGAGTTCAGAGTCTAATGTTAAGAATTGATAAACTAGTATTAAACTCAACATATTGATATGATTATGAGGTATCTGAATATTAGATTTTATTATATTTGTATGAGTTTCATTCTACATTATAATTGAGCACATAATTTCTAAGAATGATAACCATTATTTACGTGGGATCCTAAACATACTTGGATTTGTATGTGAGACAGAGTGAGGGTGCAGAGACCAACATACGATATCACTCGGTATTGAATCTGTCTCTTCCCAACACTATATTTTGTCTTTATCGCAGCTTGATTGCAGGAATTCGCCATAAGCTCAGCATGTATGGCTTCAGCTCATTATAATTTTGGGCGATGATGTCCTTGGCAAGCACTTGTCCGGGAAAGCGATATTATTCTACGTACCATTCCGAAAATCGTCTGCCGAAACATAGGATAACGTTACAAATCTTCAGTTGGGATAAAGAAAACAGGCGGAATATAACCTGATTGTGTCTTCAATGGTCATCCGAGGTCCGCGACGTTCTAGATCACGAATACTGCGTATAAGCGATTAGTACAACTATTAAGTTTCTTCAAAGATTAGTTAATCTTATGCTTGTTCAGGTATGCTAATAGATATTTTTGTCTATAATCACGTAATATTTTAGATTGCCACAATTGCTGTTAACTCACAATGTATATGTTTTCGTTAAAGCCAATGACGTCACGAAAATCTTTCCTCTTTACAGATTTAGTTATTGCAAATGCGCTCTTCGTTACTCACTTGGAATATAATAACGTTACTAAATAAAAGGCACACAGAAAGATATGCTTCAGTTTCTTTCTTATCGTCAGTAATGAATTATGAAAGTCTTTTCAACACTTTTTTTTGTGCTTATTGACCGATCAATGGGCTCTCAGCATGTTGCTGAAAAGACCTCCTCCTGAGTTTTCTATTAGTCAGCTCCACTTGCTCTGAGATCAAAGTTATGTTCCTGAGTACAAGCAGCGAAACTAATTTGATACAATGTATACGAATATGTGATTCCATTTCCATGGATCAATGTTTCGCTCTTAACTACATAATATCTGAAAGACAAATCTCTAACAGGAAGGAAGAAACAATTTGTTTAACCTTTTCACTTCTCCATTCGTAACACTGTAAAAGTTACAGTTTAGCAACCTTACTGGTAAGGTTACTTTGTAAACATGTCGTTCCATAAAGCTCTCCTTTATTTCTCCAATTTTCTTCTTTCTCGGGGAAGGAACATTTTACTAAACACAGTAAACGTAAAGTTTCTGGTGTCAGTTCACAGTAAATATTATACACCTAATCAAACAGTGATGTATCACTTATAAGTAAAAGATTTTTTAAATAAAAAATGGGGCATATATGTAGATAAACCTAATATAATTTGTAGTATAAATTAAGGGTTTCTTACCACACATTACTTAAGGACCCTATAGGCAAAAGTTTGACAGAGCGGGAAGATGTAGATTTAATTGACCAGAGTGAGCACAGTAAGCAACTGACTAGAATGGTTTCCGCCCAAAATGAAACTTCCAAAAAAAAAAAAAAAAGGGATCTAGTTAAATATTTAAGTGCTGTTTTCGTTTATCCTGGAAATTGCATTTAAAAGTAGAGTTAAGTTTTCCTGTTTTGCCCAACCGGTTTGATAAAATGGGAAAGTCATTTAAATCAATAGTAACTTTCATCACCTATCGGAAATTATTAACATAAACCTCTAATCTTTGTTTATGAGCGCAGACGCTTTGACAACAGTGATAGTAATACAATGGCTCTTCCTATCGTTATAGAAAACAGTTTTAACTGCTTCAGAAAATACCTTCCTAGAATGTCCATACAAATAGCACGCCACGTTTTGCTCAACACGTTTCCTCCCCATTTTGCTTAACTGCCTAATGTTTTTTAGATTTCAATATGGCTCTGCTGCACAAGGTCAAATAAACGACCACGATATTACACCTAGATAACTGTACAAAAAGGTGAGGTTCTCATATTTTGTGGTCCAAGCTTTAAGAAAATCCACAATTGAGCGACAAACTTGGTTGTCAAAATACTTGTAAGTGTAGAGAAATCCCTAAGTTTTGCAAACAAATTCCTCTCGGAGGCACGCTATTGATGAAATTACCACTCTAACTGACGCACATGTCTATGTCGAGTATCCAGTAAGTAATTCAACTCCCATCTGCTTGATGACATCATCAGTCTGAGCTGAAAGGCACACCTTCCCGTTCTAAGCAACCTGTCCGTTTTGTCAAAGTTTCCCCATCTCATCTAATGTGCCATAAAATTTAAATCCTCCAATGAAGTCTATGCTCTAAGAAAGGACATAAGTTTTTTCCTTCAGTTTTTGGTAAGAGTTAGACAAAAATGTATTAACAATTTGTCACAACAATCACAAATTTTCTGAATGTTTACATGCCGTCAAGCATGTTATTCATTAACAACGTCGACTGAGTGACCATAGCTCAGTTGACAGAACGTAGACATTACATTCGGAAGAGCCTTGGTCGGATCCCAACGACAAACCCTCGTTTCTGAGTTTTTTTCCAGGGTTTTCCTCCACCCTGACAAGCTTACAAAGTTTTCTCCTCCAATTACACCAGGCAAAGGCCGGGACTGCATCTTCCACTTAGGCCTTACCAGACTTCTTTCCTCAGCGTTTCCTCTACCCTATCGAACCTTATATGCCTAAACGCTGCAAATAAATTCAAGTCAATTCAATCAACAACATCGGTAGTATGCTGCTAAAAGCGTCAGCTCCTTAAGCCTTTCAATTCATCCTAATCTTGTTCTTTCAGTTTTGGTCCTAGCCTCCGATTTTATTTCCTTACTACTACCAAGATTACATGTCTTTCCCTTCTTTCTGTCTTGCCCTCAACCATACCTTCAATTCTATCCCTCAGTATGCAATCACTTCTTTTTCACAATAACTTAACTAGTTTCTTTTTCACTTCTTCATTGTCTCAGTTATTATTATTTTATCACTTATTCAATTCAGTACGTCCCCGTTACGTATCTTCTGTATCCCACTGATCTTTTCCATTCTTCTGCATTTCGAAAGCTTCCAATTTCCTTTGACCAGTCTGTTATATAGTCCATGTCGCAATTTTTAAGTTCGTCTTTGCCATTTTAAATTTTCTTTCCTGCTGAAAATAGAGCTGATATGATTGCGTTTTGACGTAAAACAGTGATGCCCATGGACCTCATCTAAATTTGGCACGATCTTCGCGGGTCAGAGCATCCTCTGACATAAATAGCCTACAAATTGTAGGCGTCGCTTAATTGCAGTTTTTAAACGATAATATCGGAAACATAAGAAAATCCCTCACACATAAAGACAACTAATGTTTATGAAAATAGCAAGAGACCAAAATCAAAGATTTTTTTTGGTACACTTACAATTTTTAGCATAATCTTATGTTGCTGGTATGGGTTACATTCTGTCTTTTATTAGTTGATGAGAGTTAATTTCATGTATAGATTATGAAGGAGAAATAAAATAAAACGTCCTTCTTTCGAAATGTTAATGGTAATCAAATGCACCATATATTGTTAATAACCACTACTCGTATAATAATTATCAACACCAACCGAGTTTCAAACAAAATTAACACTTTTTGTTACCTTTATATATTCAATTATTTCAAATCTTGATTGTCCTTATAGTACGATGTGATAACATGTAGCTTTTAATTTCATGTTTTACAAAAAAGCGCATCTATGTATTGAGCAAGAAAAAAATGTAGACTTTAGTGACATCTAGTAAATCTGAATAACACTCAAACAATACTTCTCGCCATACTGGAGAGATGTGTCTTTAGAAATTAATTCTTTTATTATTCCAAAACATAAGGTAATGACCGTATAACTTACACCAGCGTTGAAAGATTTACGTTTGCAAAAAAGGTCAGAAACCAGTTCGTGAAGCAAACTGATGATTTCCGTAAAGATTGCGAAATCTTTTCTTTTGACGTTGAATGTACTTTGTCTTTTATTTTTGCATTCTTATTCCATTAATAGTGAGAGAGAAAGAATAGTTCCTTCATTTTATTTTAACATACAAGATTCATGGAATAAAAAGGGTTTTAGTATACTAGGGCAGGGAAAGCTGTAAAAAAAAAGAAAATTCCTCTACATTACGTAATGGACCTGTTTCCTCATCATAATTTATGCTCAACATGCAACATCGTTCCTCATACCAAATCTTACAATTATGTGCATTTGATTTTTACTTAGCTTCTCTAGATGTATAAAAAAAACGTAACAATGATATGATATACAATGGCGGACACGCAAAACGGTAATATTCAATTAGATATAAACGGATCAGGAACTAATAAAAGAAACTTTCGTACGAAATATTCTTCCTGACCTCATTCTTACAGAGGTGAATTAGGGGTTGATAAGCGGTGAGGGGAGGAGCAGTGTAATGTAATATAAATCATATATTTTTTTTTTGCACACGGATGATGAGATTTTGCGCACGGATTGTACGAGGCCATGCGTAACATCTTTTCATAACTATTCGTATATTTAGTGTTCAGCACATGTGATTTTAAAAGGATTCTGCGTTTTAATAGAAGTTTATACTCGCTCTTGTAGTGTAATAATGAATGGGTAATGGTTAATTTGTTATATATTTACAAATAATTAGAACAAATATCGAACATAATTTTTCATGAGAGCAGAAAAATGTGACCTTGTAACATAGTAAAATAGTACGCTGCGGAAAAGTGGAAAAATATCAGTCTCTCCGGTGAAGCCCATAGCGTAGTGGTTAGAGTGACGAACTACAAATCAGAAGGTTCCAGTTTCGTTTCCCCCCGCAGAAACCTTCGAACTTTCAAAAGTTGCCTTAAGATAATAGAAGAACAACTTTCTCTAAACGTAGTAGCGAACAAGGAGTATGGATATGTAGACGTAGAAGTAAGATTATTGATAATCATGAAGACGTTGGATAATGTCCAACTATCAATAGACCATTACGATCGTCACTAACCTTCCATCAAGAAGAAAGGATATTTGCGTTTTTTTTTTCAGTTTTTCGGAATGTATAAGCTTAGCAGAGTGATTCAGCATTGTAGAGATTTTCGGATCGTACCTAGTCATGTCAGAGTTTTCTGGTTCAATTTCAGTCCCACCAAGTGAGTGGGAAAAAAAAGTTGAGAGATGTGGTTTCACATGTAAAGAAGATAAATAAGCGATTTTATACCTAGCAAAAAGCGTAATAAAGCAAATAAATAGGATGTGACGCCGTCGTTTCGCTTCTTCAAGTTAGGAAGCTGAGTTTTGTGAAACGTCTTACAGGACGTACGCCTGGACTTCTGTTACTTGAGCACTGACAACCTAATGACCTTCTTACAGTGATTCCGCCAGTGTCACCCCCCCCCAAAAAAAAATCTCCACAACACTCCCAACTTAAAAACAAATAATCGGCCAAAAATCGATAGAAATCGTGCAAAACTCCACTTACACTCTCCTAATTTTGACTTTACACCCCCGAAACTGAAAATCCTGGCGGAATCCCTGCCTTCGTAGCACTCAAGTTCACTAACCAGTACGAACTGCAATTTTAACTTATTTGTAAATACTGACTTAATATTCTGATGTAATTTACCATTAACGTCTCTTAGAGTCTACTATTTGGCTACCACGTAAAAATACACATGTTTACATGAAACGTATTTTGAGTTTTCTAACTCACGAGACTTTTCTCGTTAGAATATTCAGTCCCTAATTTGGAGAAAAAAAAACTCGCTTCTCAATCTGTCACAGGTTGCAATTCTTCTATGCTACTATAGCATCTGCTCTACGCATCTGATCAAAATACTAATATCCACCACGAATTAAACAATTTAAAATGACAACAACTTGAAGATCCTCTATGAAGTACATTTCTATTCAAATGTATTTACAAACATTGTTCATATAATATCTGAGACATCTGGTTGTCAGAAAACAAATTCTGTATTCTCAAATACACCTTACGTATTATGGCAGGAGTATATATGACTGGCCTGCTCTATGAATAACATTACCCAATAACTTAACAGAGATCCTTTATATTAGTACCGTACCTTCTGAACTTAATTAATCTGTAATTTTGCCAGTGAATTTATTATAATTCATAAATGCTATAAATATCGATACATCCATGATATCAATTCTTCGTAATTGAACAGAAATTATAACTCAATAAACAACGTTAATCACTCATTAAATTATAGAAATCGTCATCTTCTTTAAGCATTCCGGTCACTTTCTAAAGAGCTTTCAAAAGCAATGTATTAATTTACCTACTTCCTACAAAATTCATCATTGATATTTTCTATGAACGTGAAAGTACATTTTGGAGTTAAGTTTCTATAATTTTTCCCCTTTTCTGTCTGGTCCCTTATACATTCGTCAGTTGCGTAAAATTTTCCATGTTTGAAGAAACGTTTTCCCAGACAAGGATATACTTTTTTTTATAAAATGGTTTTCTATTAATCATTTAAATAAAGCATTTGTCGGTTCATAGCTCAATAAAAGGAACAATTGTCGTAATTGCTAGTACTCGATTCAAAATACAAATATTCAAATAGCATAATAGAAATACAATGTTTAATATAAAGCTCAGTGATTGTATGCTTTAACAATGCATGTAAAACGAAATAGAAAAAAATGGAGAACAAAGAAGATCAATTTTAATAATTTAAGTACATTGATTTAAGTACATTCACCATTTTCCTATAACTTATTCATGTCTGAAGAACATGATTTTTTCTGGCTTCCAGAAAATTATATATTTTATATACTCTATTTAACATTAAAACATGTGGTCAACAATTATCAGTCTTTGAAAGTGGTATATAATATATATTTTAAATGACGATAAAAAATACATTTAAATGTATTAGAAACCCTTTGAGAACCAATTTCTCTATTCCAAAAAACCTAACAAAAAAGTCATACAACTATGAAATTACCAGCACTACGGTAAGAGAGTATCCCCTGTGATATTTACATTTTGTTCATTACGAGTGAAATAAACAATCTATTAATATTTTGCTATGGTTCTGTATTATTTGCTTTCATTACCAACTGAATCGAAACGTCGGGGTTTGTTGAATGAAAATTTCCATCGTAAATTCTGTGCATATAAATGTAGGCATGATATCTTCAATCGAGGCAGATAAACACTTCTACTTTTTTTGTACTTTCGTAAAATAATAGAATTCTAAAACCTCTTAAAAGTAGCTGTGTACAAACTGGACGTGAGGTGTAACAAGATGACCTAGGTTCGATCTTCGATAGAGTACGTGTAGGATCACGTTAAGCGAAGAGAGAGCTTGGTATTCCTCGGAAAGATAGGTTTCATCATTAAAATTTGAGGAAGCTTCTGATCGTCTATATCACTAGACACAACGTTATTTATCTATCTCCATCTCCACCTCTATTACCTATTAGATAGGTGAACAGTAAAGTACAGGGATAATTATTAGTGTAGTGTCCTTGGGCAATCAATGATATTCAAAACAATATGTTTATATAATTTGATATGGATAATATATGAATCTTTTATTTCAGAAAGGACAAAAATTGCCTTTTCCAAGTTTTCAGAAAATCACAGAAAATTGTATTATAATGGTACCAGTTACTTTATAAACCTATGATACATGTATATTATAGAGTAAAAGGACCTACATTATACGAAAGAATTAAAATTCGCAAAAGTATCTAAAACCATGAGAAAAATGTGCATATGTGTTGTTTCTGCGACAAATTAAAGTTTTAAATACATTCGGAGAATTTAAATATTGAAAAAAAAAAAGACTGGTTGAAGCACATAAACTTTGTATTACATAATATGTATCCTTATGATGTAGTTATATTCATGAGTTTTTACATTTAAATTCTCGGTTTTAGTGCTGTTGTTGTTTTTGGGAGGTTCTCTCTTCTCTATGATGGTCTGCAAGTATGAATCTTGAATATTTTTTTTTGTTAATGAACAAAACATAGTTCCATAATTCGTTTCTTGTTAAATCGGTTGCATTACTATAGCACTTTGACGCCCATTTGTACTGATATATCTCTTGGCGGCTTACTGAAATGTCTTTACCTGCATATCATTGATATGTCACGACTTTCATAAGTCTTTCATTTTTAGTTATCTTTCTCTTGAATGTCTCTACGTGAACAACTTATTGGAACACTTTCTTCATCAGACTCGCTTGACATTTTTTTTAGTAATTCGGGCACTTCTACTAATAAGACGTAACTAAGCATATTAACAAAATACTTGCAATTGACTACTTAATCAATCCTTCAACTACAGCTGAATGCGCCAAAATATACAAACCAACAATCAACCATATTGTGCCGCATGAACAACGACGCTACACAAATACAATTACCAGATTTGGTAGGACGTCCACCTGAGGATGTTTTCCATTTACTGCAGAAACAACACACGTGCTTTCCCATACACATATGTCATTTCTGAAACAAACATAAACTTTAAATAATTTCTAGCGTCAAGTGCCCTACACACAGCTTAAACAAAAATTAAAGCTTCATGGTCCAAAGTTTGGAATACAATTTATTATTAAACTCGCGTATTAAATGAACATACTTAATGCACAACACAACATTTCGACTACGTCTGTAGATATAACAAAAACATTTTTATTTTTATTATTTTTTTTTAAATATTTGAATTCCTATTGTTGTCAGACCATATTAATTTATTTGTTGAGAACGTTAGTTTTCCTTTTATCTTTAATTCTATACATATTTATGATGTTTTTTTTTATTCTTGATTTAAACTTCCACGATCATTTTCATTAATATTATTCGGATTTTAGCAAAAGCGATATCCTTCTCGAATCAATCTCTCTGCTTGGTTCCTTGCTCCTCGAAGAAACCTAATGCTGCTGTTGTATATACCATCAATTAAATGTGTAGCAATTCCTTATTTCTTTTCTTTATTTTTAATATACCTTAGGTGTTCTATGTATTTTTTCTTTATGGGTCTTTTGGTTTGGCCTATGTACGGTTTTCGGCACTTGCATTTGATTTCATAAATTCCTTAATCAAGCAATGGATCTGTAAAATGCTTTTTGAATCCAGACAGTGAGTCCTCTAATTTCTTGCTTCTCTTTGTTGAGACTTGAATTTTATATTCTTTGAGTATCCTTCTAATTTTTTCCCCTAACTTTCGGTATATTCTGAATTGATATCAATCTACTATCCTCTTTCTTGTTTTTCTGATCTTGTTTATTTTTATCTTTTCAGCTTTTCTAGTCTCTTCCTGATTATTTGTTTATTATAACCGTTTTGTACAGCCAGTACGTTTAATTTCTCTATTTCTTTATCTTGTCCTTTTGTATGAAACTATACCACACATTGAACTTTTGTTGATGAGAATGATTCGATGTTGCGTGTGTGTTTGTTGTACCTGCAGTTGTTTTTCTGTATACTTCTGTAATGAAACCGTGTTTACTTCTTGAAATTCATAAATCAAAGAAACGAATGCCCTTTTCAGTTTCTTTTTAATAGTTATTTTTACATTTTGATGTATAGAGTTCCATAGTTGAACCAGGACTTCGATTTTCTTCTTCTTCAAATATAATTAAAGTGTCGTCCACATATGAATGTTCTGTTCAGTTTTACTCTCTTGTCAGACATGATTTGCTTTTTAAAATATTCAAGTACTAAATTAGCTAGGAAGGGTGAAAGAGGATTTCCCATTGATATGCCGCTTTTTCGTCTGTATATATCTTTTTCAAATTGAAAATATTCCCTTTGTAGACTTATATGAAGACACATCAAAAAGCCTTCTCGAAGAATGGGTTCCATTTTATGTTTTGTAAGAAGTATTTCTACTTCTTGCATGGCTATATCAACCGGAATTGACATGAACAAGTTGACTCTATCTAGACTTGCCAGCTTAATGCTGTCAATATTATTTATTTTTCCAGTGTTTCACTAAGCGCGTAACTGTTCTTTAGACAGAAATCAAATGCAGGTTTCATGTTGTTTAGTTGTTTTGATAAACATTTTGATGATAAATATCTAGGATGTTGGTAACCAGCTACTATATAGGTCTCAATGAAACGTCTTGTTTATGGATCTTTGGTAGTCCATATACGAACGGTAAATTTGGGGTATGAACCAACAATTTCTCTTTCTCTGTAGTGCTAAATACATTAGTATTCTTTATTATATCTAGTGTTCTCTACTTTAGTACTCGAATTCGGTTGTGATTTTATTTAAAGGACTTTTCCTTACTTTTTAATAATTGGATGTCCTTTTTAATAATTACTATATTGTTTCCTTTGTCAGCAGCTATCCATCATGCTGCTTCTTTTTTTAATCATTCTTTAAAATATAGTTTTTAGAATTATAATTTTACAATACGAAATGGTTATCCTTTATTACTCTAGTACACTTATGCATTCATTCTTTGTTGTTTTCTTCTTCAAGTCTCCCTCTATTATGTCTACAGGACTCCCTACACCTACGATCGTATCTTTAAATCAATTTTTAGTATCGTTGTATGCAAATTTATTTCCTTTGCATAAAATATCCATGTGTTCTTTTGGACGTCCACGCAAGTCACTGCATCTTCCAACTGTACAGTGCACTCTTTTTTTTTTTACACAAATTGTGGAACCCCTAACTTTCTTAACATTTAGTTCTGTTTTATCCTTTTCTTCTCCAACTCCTTAGTCAAGTTATACCAAATATCTCTGTCAGTGACATCCCATGTCCTTGCTGGTATTGAATATTAAAAATAAGAAGAAAAAAAATCAGAAATTGCTACACGTATAATTGCTGAAGTTCATCATATAGACAACAGTAGCATTAGGTTTCTTCGAGAAGCAAAGGATGAAGCAAAAAGATTGAATAGAGAAGGATATCGTATTTGCTGTAATCCGAACAATGTTAATGAAAATCAATGTAGAAATTTAAACTAAGAATGGGGAAAAGTCATAAATATGTATAGAATTAAGGATAAAAGGAAAACTAACGTTCTCAACAACTAAATAAATTTTAATCTGACAACAATAGGAATTCAAATATTTAAAAATAAACGTTAAAAAATGATTTTGTTAACAGTACACTTGATAATGAAGTTTTGATTTTTGTTCAAGAAATATAAACTTTGTCTGATTTTTTAACAGGGAAGGAGTCCGACATATGCACTACTAGTGCATCAAAAAGTGGTCTAGAGATTCAGTATAAGATTATACCGGTATGAGTATCTCAAAACCATTAAGTGTCACATGTGTCTTTTCTTCAATACCTGATTCATATCATTTGAAAATCGATTATTCTGTCTTCTTAGAAGTTTCTTTCTTTGAGTAAAACAATTTGATAATAAACAATATACATTTTAGGTCTACAATTACTGATCAATGTTTCCACGTCACAACAGCTATAAAAAATAAAGAAAATTAATAACATAAAGCATTTATGCAGTAGTTATGGTATTTCGAGGAAGTGGATGTGGTGGACACTTCCAGAGACCTGAAGATGAAGTGTAACAATGCACTTCTGCCTCTTACAAGCGTTTTCTTGCCCCAGGAAATTAGCTGGCTCTGTATCTTAGATAACAGGCCGTTCTTTAACCACGGCAGCTGTATGAAGATACATCACTTGAGTTGTGAGTTATGGCTGATGCTGCGCTCCACCATTACTTCTAACAGCTCTCTCACTCTTTCTTTCTTTCTCTCTCTTCTTCGGCTTGAGAAAATTACTTTGGTTCCGTTGAGACTCGCAACGTCTTTTCCTTCTGCGCCCCAAGAGTTTTATGTCGAATAACGAACACTGGAAATTTTTACCTGCTTCAGTAGAAAAAAAAAAAGGAGAAAAAAAAAAAACATAAGTTTATTCTGGTTTGTTCTTTTTATTTGTACATTTTCGTTACATTTATATTTTCTTTCCTAAGTTTTTTTTTCACGTATCACTTACTTAAATTGCCATCTTATATGAGAAAAGAAAGGGGGATAGAGTGATATGTACTCTCTCATATAACCATCATACAGTCTCTGACCATTATTTCTGATGACGTTCGTTGAGTTTGTCTCTTAAAGCAGTTATTGCAATAACTTTAATTCTTCTTGAGTATATTTCCTCATTTCTGTCCTCAGTTTTCTCTCTCCATCTTTTACCATCTATGTGTCTTTCTTTTTTCCAACTAAGTATATAGTTTTATTTCATTTTCCAAAACATTTTTATCTTTCCCTTGAGTGAAGCCTTGTTTATTTCTTATGTATCTTTTTCAACCGTTTCGCCTCAGTTATGGCAACTTGGCAATTTAAAAAATTGTTGACCATGTGTGGAGAGTCGTATATTATGAGTTTAAAGCGTAGCCAAGGACAATGTGGATAGTGTTAGAGCGAAATGTCAAGGTTATTTCTTGTCTTGTACAAATTATATTAACAACTAACAAAATAAAAGTAATACAATTTGTTTGTTTACAAAATGGTTTTCTTTTCGCGGAGTATTGTCTGGGTTTCTTTTTATTTCGGTTTAATTTTTCACTCTTTGCCTACGAGATATTTACATAGACTTCTTGAAACTTACATAGATAAGTAAAAATTAATGAGTGAATTTTATTTCTGGCCTTTAGGCCGGGATAGGGGAGGGGAGAGGACTCGGGAAGGTGTTGGCCAGGGTCTATGTTGAAGGTTCCATCCTGGCATTTGCCTGGTGTAACTGAAGAAAAACTTTAGTCAAGATAGTCGACCACTGGGATCGAACGCACGACCCTGCCGAACGTCTACGCTCTACCACTGAGCTACAGCGTGGCGGCTCAGTAGATAAGTAAAAATATTACAGAGGAAAACAAAGTCTTTCATATAAAAGCAATATAATTTATCGAATGTTGACTAGTAATTGATAGCTTTGATTTTTTTATGTGCTCAACAAGAAACTTTGATCCAAATCCTCCATGCCTGAGGGTAAAGGCCCTCGGCGATCACTATTCTGTGCGCAGGAACATAGTAGTTACAGACCAGGGCCTCGGCTAGAATACCATACCGACATTCGTTTGCTTGAGCTGAGGAAAACTAAGAAATATCAATCAAGATTCGAACCGAATCCTGATCTGATTCGTAGTTTTTAGCTTTCCACATTCGATCAGGGTCACCATCACGTGTTTATTCTGCGTCCCTTTTATACACTGTAAAAAATTGACCTCATTTCAGAACCGGTTAAGAGTACTTGAGATATGCGAGGTATAGAAACAGTAATTTGTTTCCTTGATTTGTAAAAAAAAGGCGTTTTTGCAAATCCTTTATCTGGTCTTTTTCTCCCTTCTTTTAAGAAAAAACAAGTATCATTCTTTTTCCTTTCGACAATTGATTTCTTACGTTATTTAAAAAAAATAAAACTTACAAACTAAATGCTCTTACAAAATGAATCAAAACCGATGTGCTATTAGATGTAACACTCTAGTTCAAATATTGGGAAATCTGAAACTGTGACGTCGTGCCTGATTTACTCACATGGCATTCCTTTAGTTTTAGTTAATAAACAAAGAATGTTTTGTTTTCACTGTAATGACACATGCACATACACACACTTTCAATTATACACTAAGTAATGAATATTTGTATAACAATTCAAACAAAACATTCATGTAACGCTTTGGGAATAATTTTGCATGAAATTTAAGCCTGACTGCGCTGCACAGTTTAATCAAAGTTTGCCTTGACTTGCTGCAACCAACCACACTTCGGTGTATGGCAGTCCTGTATTAGGTCAGTGATTTGCACTCATTCTTCAAAAGAACGGAAGGCTTATCATGAAGAACGGTAGTTCTTCGAGTGACGCTAAGAAACGAGTCTGTTAGCGTCACTCACATATATACAGCTAGTTTCGGATCTAGCGAACTATAAGTCCGATTTTGATGCTTGAACTTGCACTTGAAAGCTCTATGCCATACTAACATACAGAGAAAAAAAATGGATCGGTAGGACCTCACTGGGACCCTAGGGCGGTGCGACAAAAGAATTCAAAATTTCACATTTCTGATGATAGCACTGACTCTAGATCATATAGGCTACCGAAACTTGCGGAAGCTTAATCTACGCTTCAATACCTTTCAAACGGTGTATTGCACGTTAAAATTGGTGAAGGAGTTCAAAAGTTACGACTTTTTTAGCCGAATCACAGAATGTTCACAAATGATAGAAAAGTTTGTCTGGTCATTCTGCCTGTCTTTTTGTTTTAGCTCCAAATTGGTGCTAACGGGGTCAATTGCGGGCCCCAGCAAGTTGGAGTAAATCGAAGCTTATGTTTTTTTTTATAGGAGTTACCGTTTTCGAGATACGGAGCCTACTATGGTCCAAAATCAACCTTTTGTATGAATACTTTTTTTTTAAATAACAGATAGCCTTACAAAATAAGTGATATCAGTATAAAATCCCTTTCGGGTAAAGGGAAGAGTGACGCAAGAATTCTACTCACAAAAGAAGTAATATCCATTTTGCGAGCGATTTTCTTTGTGTCACTATGGGGGAAGGGAGGATATTTAATCTCTTTTTATTACAAAGGAAACAATTCCACCCTAGTGACACACACAAAAAAGAATTCTTTCGTCACCTTTTACCCCGAAAGGGCTTTTGTAATGGTATGTGTATCTGTAGAAACTTGGTAAATAATAATAATAATAATAATAATAATAATAATAATAATAATAATAATAATAATAATAATAATAATAATAATAATAATAATAATAATAATAATAATAATAAACCTTTTTAAAGACATACTTTTCTTAAACAATTCGTACTAAAAATGGAAAAATAATTTTGTTTATGCATGACTAAAGAGAAAAGCATTGGAGCTCTCATATACAGTCACTTTATAAATTCTTGAATTGGCGCGCCACATGATTTTCTTTTTGTCATGCATAAACAAAATTATTTTTTCACTTTTTAGTACGAATTGTTTAAGAAAAGTATGTATTAAAAAAGTTTTTATTATTTACTTTTTTCGAGCTAATTTAGTGGTCGGATACTTTTACCCAAGTTAGTGTTTTGTGACCAAAATGCTAAAGTGTTCCGCAACCACTCAAACCTAAGATCGTTGTAGGCTAGTATTTATTTTAGGATAAAGAAGTTCATATTAAAATATGCTTTTAAAATTATAAATATATGAAACTATATGAAGATAACAATGGGATATTGTATTGTCATCCGACTTACGTCGCTGTGCAAACTCTCATCATTGTATGACGTCTGGAAATGAGTTAAATTAACGTTGCAAGATTTGAGGACACCATGAACCATTGTGAACGACAAAAAAGTCTGTAGAAATTAGCAAGGCAATTGTAAGAAGGATGCCTTGCTTCGGAGCCAAATATACTCAAAGTTATCCCGGTATGATCACAAATGACGTAATATCTCAACAAATAATGACGTAAGCCTAATTACTTTCTGGTTTCTAATTATTTTCGTAAGATGTTTTCTAAAGTATGTTATAAACCATTTGTATGGAAACGTTTTTTTTTTTAAAAAAAAAAGTCTCTTCAGTAAGTTAATCATTCAATGATGAATGTCACAGAGTAGTTTTACAAGTATATTTTCCAATGGAAGAAGACAACATTAGGTCTCAAAGAATGAGCATTCCTTGAATGAATAATTCGCTCAAACTTGACTGCATTGAAATGATTTTGTCTTCCTTCATACGGGTAAAAAAGAAAAATGAGACTATCACTTTCTGGGTAAACAAGTTAATAACCCGTCTAGTTTGAGTAAAATTCTTTGTGATTAATTCTCGTAGCGTGATCGTTTTTTTTCTTTTATCTGTTCTTAAATCTGTCATTTGGAACTTTAGTGTTTTTTTTTCTTTTTCCCGGGCACATTAAAATAGAATGAAAGCAACTTTCGTTGCCTTCTTTTTCATATTTTACGTTGTTTTTCGTTCTACATTCTTCAGGTTTTGGAAATAAAATAAATGCAAGAAAGAAAAACGACAAGAAAATGAACGAAAAATATAAGATAAGTTGTTTCGACGAGATTTGTTTTCAAGTCTGAGCTCTGTATACTAAAACATTCTAGTCATTAAGTTCACTTTCGCGACTTATTTAAACTAGAATCAATATTGAAATCAACAAGCTTGTTTTCCAATTTTAAGTTAGAATTTCAGTTCAAGTTTTAATGCCTTTAGGCAACTTTGGCTTAGGCCGGATTTATGATGATGGATGAATTGGTGGAATTAAGAAAGTGGGAGGAAACGTTCCAACTCGTAGAAAACCCACGTACACCGTGTTTGTCCCCCCACAAAGCCCACATGGCATGAGCAGGGATCGAACCTACGATACGAGGCACAAGAGATGAGCGCTCTACCATTGGTTAATTAGCAGTTATTCATATGTCTAATTTTAGTAACTTAAATTTTGTTATTATCTGGTTAATGGTCTTAATTAGTGTCTATTATACATGAGAACAGGTTGTTAGGGGAATTTCAGAATACAAGATGGCAATTCTGATTAATGAAATGTAGAAAGCTATGTTGTTTTTATAAGCAGTGTTCTTTCCCAAACGATAACAGTAATTATGGCTAATCAGATGACATTTTGTGGTGGACACTACCAACAAATTAACATATTGAAAACTTCAGTACTTCGAATTCTGCCCGCATCGATCGTCTTGACTGACTTATTTTTAAGGTTAACTTGAATCTCACATCACGATTGTCGGAATGGATAGTACAAATGTTGACCAAAATGAGCTTACGAAGTTATAAATTCTGTCACATGTCGTAGATTCCTACTTCTCAGTTTATGCAGACAATTTCCGAGGGATTTTGGGGTGTTCTTATTTATAAAACGCAGTTTCTGTGTCTACTACACAATGCTCGGATTATCGCAAATAAGAACATAGATTGTATAGTAGAAAGCCCGTTCAGAAGCTCTGTTTTTTTACAATATGTCAAAATATTATCATTAATAGGAATAAAACCAATGAGACTTTCTGTGCGAATTCTTTATTAATAATGATTCTTTCGATATCTTCTGGATCTTTTCCGATCCTTTTTGGATCTACTTTACGTAATATCGCAGACAAGCTTCTACACAGATTCTGCAATGCACATCTTTGATTCTCATATTTCAGATATTAACACATATTTACGACTTAATAAGTCCTTAGAAAATCCAAGAGATGGCACTGGTAGAATCAAAAGAGGTTTGCTCTTAGTAAGCGTCATCTCTCACTAGACTGTTGTTAAAGTTTCAGCTATATCCATCATGTGGTTTAATTTTCGTAGTCAATTGTTGCAACAAACTTGTGTTTATATAGAAAAATAAAAACAAATGAGTATCGTGCGGTGATTAAACACCTCTATTTAAAAGGCTTAACACCGAAAGAGATCAAAGCCGAGTTGGATGAAGTTCATGGCACTCTGCTCCTGTGTTTGTGACTGTTTACAATTGGGTAAATGAGTAGTATTAACGTGGCCGTACATCCACAACTGATGAACATCGTCGGATCGTCCAGTGGAAGTGACTTCCTCCAAAATGATTGACGAAAACCACGATATGGTTTTGAGTTTCGACTAATCAAAGTGCGCGAAATATTTGACGTCACAGGCATATCACAAGATACAGTTTTTTCAATTTTGCACGAAAAATTGGGTGTGAGAAAAGATTTCGGCAAGATTTGTGCCGCGTTTGCTCTCAGTGGAGTCGGAAGATGGGTGAACACCTGCGCAGTTTTAATGGCGAAAATTATGAAATTAAAGTTCGAACATCCACCGTATTCACCAGATTTGATCCTAGTGACCTTTTTATTTCTAAACTTATAAAAATAGCTCGGCGGAAAAAGATTCACGTCGAACGAGGAGGTCATCGACCAAACAGATGTCTATTGTGAGGACCTTCCGAAATTCTACTTTTTTGGACGGCTTAAAAAAGTTGGAGAAACGCTGGGAAAAGTATATCGAGCTAAAGGGAAATTATGTTGAAAAAATAAAAAAAATCTATCAAAAATAATTTCTTTTTCTTTTTCTAAGGACGTATTGAACAACCCTCGTAAATAGACATTAAATAGTATTAACAACATGTAAAATTATTGATGTTGTCCTTTACATTACAAAAGAAATTAATTGTTTTCGTTAAAGATTTATGTATAGACGGACAAATTAGGAAACTCTATGGACATTATATGTAACTATACCACCTAGCGGATTTACATACATACACTTGATCACACTTACACATTTACGTATATTATTCTCACACATACTGGCACATATAAAAACAAACATATAAATGGGTTGCTAAGTCAGGTGATCTTTTTTTTTTAAGTTCGGTGTGTTGTATGCTTTTGGTTTATGGTCGGGAATTCTTTTAGATTCACTATTCCATATATATTGGAAAAGTATAACGTTTTCATTATGAATGTACATATTCTTTTCCGTAAACCGCTTGAGCCTCCTTAGATATATTCGTCATTGACCAAAGTCCGCTACAAACTTCTTTTATAAAATGTGTTTCAAAGCGCTTTCTTCAAAGACGTTTACAGACTTTAGTAAAGTGAACGTAACGTTCAGTGGCTCCCACTGGATTTGCATTCATTATCATGGACACAGAAAGCGAGTGTGTTAATCGTTCAGATAACCAGCAGGCAAATTAAAATATAGGCTTTCAAGGCCTCTTTTCCCGTGCGGTTTTTCTAAATGTCAGTTTAAAAAAAATATTCGGAAGGGGCAAAAAAATCCTCAAGAATACGAAATTCATATGTGCACTAACGTTTTCTGCTCAGTGTAGTACTCAGATAATGAAAACGGCGGAAGATTGTTTAAAAGAAAAGTTACAATAATAAAACTACAGAAGGTGTACATTGTATGAATATTTTTCTAACAAAGAACAAAAAGTAATGAAAATTATGAGTAGACAAAAGCTTCTACTTTTGTTAGTTTCCCTTTAAATACAGTAAAACACAAATAAAAGCTAGATACTTCTCTAGTTCGTGGCCAACACCGCTAACAGACTTTCCATTTGCTGGTAGCAAAGTGATATAACTAAGACGAAGTTTTTCGATTTTTTGAAAGTAAAGGGTGGCATCTTTTTTTTTATATTTCTTCTTATTTGGCCTGAGTCCAAAAAATAATCTCCTACTGTCAGAGAATAGGGACGGAAACTGAAGAAAATAACGTTTTAGCCTTCCAAGAACGGAGTTCCACGCAAGGATGAGCTGAAGATTTCCACTTTCATTTTTCCTTCACCCACCACAGTACTCTGTTCAAGGAAGAGAGGGCAACAAGAGGCTGAGAGACAAAGAGCATGGATGCTCAACTCTTGTGAAAAGTCTTGTTCTCTCTCTATCGTCTCTTTTCTAAGGTTTTTTGACGATATTCTGTTTTTCCGGACCGCCCGCTAAGACATCTTAGCATTGTTTAACAAGGTAGAAAAACAGAGCTGTTAACATTAAAGAAAGGAAAAAGATGAAGAAAGAAATAAATGACAGAAAACAGAAGAAAAGAAGGAATATAGAAATAAAGTAATGAATATTCAAACCCAGTAGCTACACGGATGAGATCGAGAAGTGTATAGAAGTCTTTCAACAGAAGAACAATAGTTTTGTTGATGCCTATTGTATATCAGCAGCGCTGATGGATTTAAGTGGTGTGCTAAAGGATTATAGTCTTACTCTAAAAACTGTTCAGCTTCCTCTTCTAAAAATATTAAAAATGTGCATCACATATTCCCCTACGAACCTTAAGTATCAAGTAAACAAGCCAGAAGCACATGGGTACAGTTGAGCCCCGTTAATCCGTCACCTTTGGGACTGAGGACAAGGACGCCCATCATAGGGGTCAAGGGAAGGGGCGCTCGCCAGAGAAATTATACTATGCAATATAGAAAATAAAAGAGTTTATTTGCTATTTCTATATTTAATTTTTATTTACTTTTATTTTATTTATTTATTGTCAATACAACATGCTTTATAGTCCAATAGAAATTTAGAATGCTCATTTACAGACATGTTTATTACAATATTTCTAAATGTTTTGGAATACATATCACATATATCCAATGCCATGTAAGTTCTACACATTTCATTGTAGGTAGTACATATTCTCCAGATTGGTGACTTCGTCATTATTGTCCTTTCCGACTTGAAGTGGAAGTGACCAGTGTTGTCTACGCGAGTTTTTAATGACGTTATACGAAACTGTAACAATGGTACTAAGTCTGTGAAGTCTGAACCGTTTTGAATTATTTTCCTAAGAAATAACAGATCAGAAATGTTACGCCTTTGCTCTAACGAACTTAAGCATAGTACATTTCCTGTAATGTAGAAACGTTGTTAAATTTTCTTGTCATCCTGATTACAAATCCTAGCATTTTAAAAGCTTCATTTGTAATATTTGTTATGTGGTTATTAAACGTTAATTTCATATCAAACGTGACACAAAGATCTTTTACTACATCAGACCTACTCAATGCATACTTATGAAATTCTAACTAAATCGATAAATCGTTTCCTTTCTACTGAATGATAAAACTTTACATTTTTTTGTACTGACTGAAAGTTTATTAATAGATCAACAGTTAGTAAAGTTGTCTAAACTTTGCTGTACTTTTATGACATCTTCCATGGAATTAATTTTAGCATCTATTTTGAGGTCATCCACAAATAGCACTTTTCCATTATCCGGTATGAATTCCGGTAGGTCATTAATGAACAAGAGGAATAACAATGGTCCAAGATTCGAGCCTTGTGGGACTCCTGACAGTGCTGTATATTCATCAGATTGTATTCTTTAAATAGAGCAGACTGTCTGCGATTAGTCAGATAATAGCATATGAACCTAATCAACGATGGATAGAAGTGATAGTGATTTAATTTACCTTGTAGTAGATTGTGATTAGCTCTGTCAAATGCCTTTTCGAAGTCAATATAAATCACATCAATTTGCTTTCCTTCATTCAACGAGTTTACAATAAAATCTAACAGTGCAAGGTTCGTTACCGTGGATTTTTGTGAAACAAAGCCATGTTGTTTAGTTGAGATAACTGGCTTCGCATGATTAATAATTCGTTGATATACAATCTGTTCAAAAACTTTTTTGCAAAGACTGGTAAGATTACTATAGCCTTGTGCTTGGTAATTTCTCGTCTGTCGTTCGTTTTAGGTATAGGATAAATTAAAGCAGATTTC
>JAGDQP010027599.1:0-19997 GCA_022664845.1 Lepisma saccharinum
GGACCAAGTTTTTAATACCTCTTTAATACAATAGTTTCCCTGGTGTGATTCTTAGGTAAAGCTCTGGCGCCGAAACGTTACTGCGCCGAACCGGTGGCGCCAAAACGGCGGCGCCGAACCGGTAGCGCCGAAACGGAGGCGCCGAACTGATCGGGTCCCGGTTCAAACCCTTATCGTGTCATGTGGGCTTTGTGATGAAGAATCAGTGTTCGTGGGTTTTCTTGGGGTTTTCTCGTTACCTCCCACTTTCTTCATTCCACAAATCATCCCATCATCATCCATCTTGTCTGAGCCAAAGTTGCCTAAAGGCCTTAAAAATCAAATTCAAAAGTAGGCAGCTCTTTGAATGTTAAACACAATCTCCTGAAATATGTATCTCTTAAAAATATACGGTCAAATTAGGGAGAAAAACAAGACATGTTTCTACTGTCATAAAAGTTATATTAAGATATAATCGAAAGTTTTAGCCATCTTTAGATCAGATCGGGATAGGCTATAGGAAGATATCAGCCTCTCTCTTAGTTAAGGTACCGTCCTGACGTTCGTATGTTTAAACTAATGGAGCCTCTGGAAATATTTCTCACAACGATCGGCAAGCAGGACCAAAACACACAGTACCTTCCATTGTGAACCTGAAAAGGGAGGTTGGGACAAGACACTTTAGATTTCATCACATTCAAAGATCTAGAGTAAATTAGACTCTATGCCTTCATGCACATAGACTACTTCAACACAAAATAGCTGCTTGTCCATTGGGAGAGATTTAGATGACTGCCACGTCCTATATGCAGTTGAACTAAAAATGATTATTGGCGGGTACAAAGAAAAAAAAATAGGAATAAACAATATTCCTAATAAAAGCACTAAGGTTTAATCTAAAGGAAGTTATGTACGAGGGATTACCCTTGTCAAAGCTGATGGTGTATGGCCCCTCGTCAAAGCTGATGGTGCTTGGCTTTTCCTCTACATGGTCATTGATGATCTCTGCTAGTTTTTTGTCTTGCATTTTAAATAGCGAAATCTAATTTTTCCTTCTAAAGTTTGCCCCTGTGAAAGTTGCGCCTGGTAATTATACACACATAAATATAATTAAAACTTAAACCAATTTCGAGAATTAGAAATTGAAATGGAATGTTTTAATGTCCCTAACTTCAGAAAGGTATGCTTGAGCGCTTTCTTACCTCCGTTATCGCAATTGACGTTTTCTATGGATTTCCTAAGTCTATCCAGGCGTAGATAGCATTTAGAGGAAGTCTTTATCTTCTATACGTTTTATCCCCTGAGCATGTGCTTAACAATAGATCTGATTGAATTTTAATTTCTTTATGGCTTTTAAGCATCTATGGCTAAGCCCGGAATATGCTACGCGAAAAGATGCGGAAAGCAGTCGCCTAGGGCCTAACTTGAAGATATAGTATCTCAGTATTTACCTGGTATGACAAAAAAATTTCGACAAATCTCAGTCCCCGTGGTCGTTCGCTGGTATCGTAGTAAGGACTTTCCGAATGCGACGCTAACTCCCGAATAACTGAGTTACGGCCGCTCCATCAAGAAATCTTGATAAATTATCTTATTCCAAAATTGTCAGATAATTACCATTATGCAAAATACAGCCTGATTATTCATAACTGTTTTCTTGCAATAAATCCATTAGTGTTTTTCATTACATACATTTTAAAAAATGATAATATGTAAACTCATTTTCTTTTAAGTCTATTTTATTTACAAATTAGAAGTGTAGATGGCAGTAAAATCTTTAATCTATTAGGGAATAGAAGAAAGAAATCTATGAGAACATGGTTTCATATTTTAAATTTACTTTTGGGACACACAACTATGCTTATTCATTCTTTCGATTTATGCTCAATTTAATTTTAATGGAAAGAGATAAAGTGAAAAGTTATAAATAATGCACGAAAATAAAGCAGCGGAATAACAAATAGGCAGAATGTGTGCTTTCAGGCAAAATGATAAGTTACTTGTAATTCAATATATATGGTAACCCTTTTGATGCATAATTTGTTCCACTGGGACCTATATAATTTGATATTGCATTTTCATAATGTATGTGATTAAACGTATCATGTAAAGATCACGTAAATATGGCAAACAAGATGAATTGTTAGAATGTTGTGAACAATTAATCTCTAATTAAATTTTGCAGTAATAAATGAAGATAATATTTCCATCATGAATGTCGAGTTGAAAACTGTAATGTTTTAATTAAGTTTGCAGAAACAACATTTTTGAAAGGAATTTCATTGAACCTCGAAGTTTATTTTAATCTAGTTTGAGTAACAAAGTTATATGTTAGAAACATTCGAACAAATTGCCTTAAAGCCCAACGTAAGAATTGTATTTATATTATGATTTTAATAAGACAATTATGTTTTATTTATATTCAGAAAAGTGGCTTCCAACTTCGAGCTGAAAAGGGTCAATGAAGTTTTCAACATCAAAGTCCTGTTTTAGTAATGTTATTAGAATAACCTTGAACCTGAAGGTAAAATATATAAACTTTCAATCAATTCAATCAAGTTTTTAACATCAAAATTATGTTTTACAAATGTGTAAAAATTCGACGTTATAGATGAATCAAAGGAAATTGAACATGCCTAAACTGGCATTGAATCTAATAATATTTATGAAATTAAACTATTGAGCTTTTCAGTATGTATCATCAACTCCACTCGCAAGTAGCAGAAAGCATCCTTTAATACCCTGCTCTTCTAAGCAAACTGATGAATGATTTATATTTACACATTAGAATGAGGAAACCCCTGATCAACCTGGGCTTGTACTGGACAGTGTAAGCTTGGCTCTAAACAGCGCCATCTACAGTGCTAATTCAAGAACATGGAGATTCACGTAGACTACATCTTGGGAAACAGACATTAGGCATGACTATGAGTCGCAACAACTTGACTAAAAATTTCCTTTGCCAGGTTTACGTCCAGATCTGCTTAGAGGGAGGTTAGAGCACTGCTGTTCTGCATAAACAGATAGGTTATAAGTTTTCAATACATTTGATATTTACAAGCGATGTATGCGAACCGTGACAGCTAGAAATATATGAAAATTGGTACCCTGACGAATTTTGGATCGCTAATCGTCGTGTTGATAGTCAGTCGGTGCGGAAATGCCTTGTTTACCCGCTACATATAATATATATAACAGGCATTGACTGGGTGAGGCTGTGCCGAGTTATACCCCAAAAACTCTTGAAAAAGGCAGAAAATGGAAAATGTGTGCACGTAGCCTGATACCTACGGAAGGAGCACACGTAACCAAGAACACGGCAGTAGTGTCACACAAGCAGTGTTGCCACCCCAACACAAACTTCTAGCCTTAAATAGATCGTATACCATTTGATGGCATTAAAAACAACAGAGAAACGAACAATGTAGAACAACATCAATACAGAATGAAAAATATGTACAGTAGGGAGTAAACCCTAGTATGCACAGCATCCAGTGACTAACGGGCTTGAGACCGGAGACACCCGAAAAATGGCACAAGTTAGAGTATCCGTAGAAAGAAAAAGGCCAAGTGGACATAATGCGGAAATTTGAATATCAAGTCTTCCTGTAGCGGAGCAATTCCAATCGTATTTGTGTGGAATCAACATCCCTAACCGTTCTTGAGATATAAAAAAGAACTGTCTTGGGGTTCCAATACTGCACAAAATCCTACATGCCTTCCAAACCACAGGCACGACGGCGCAGAGCTTGAAAAGCCGTTCCACGAAAAGTAACAAATCTGTGACAAGAAAGTACGTCAGACTCGATTCGAAAGCTGAATGATCTGTGATAGGTGTCAGTCGAGAGTATAGGAAACGTTAGCATGTAAGACAACGATTGAAGACAAAACACACTGCATTCAGTTTACCAGTAATATAGAGGCGCAAAATATATTAACATAATACACCAATACATACAACAGAAAAGCTATAGATAGTATGGCAAAATACGTACATTTTTCGCCCTAGTCGCACACTCGATATGAAGTTGGTATGTTCCGACATATTCAGGGGTGATGATGTGGTTAGAGAACCAAGTGAGCAGGACAAAACAGCATGAACTGTACAAACAATTCACAAACGTTCTTTGGTCACAATCCTCTTGGAAAGAGTCACTATGGTCATCGCGTATTGTCAACAGAGTCTCAAGAGCATTTCCAAACTCAGTAACTATGTCACCCGTCACAATTCCACATTTCTGCCACGTATATGCGATCATATCCTTTACTGCAGGAGAACAAAACTGTTGATAAACCACAAAGTACAGTTGCATAAGAAATACTGTATCATGCAGTTTCCTTGAGTACCAACACAGATAAACTGATGTCAAAAATAATCCTCAAGCCTGTGAATCACCAATTTATACTGCCTAAAAGTAGACATCAAGTGGCAGGATAATCTTGTGGTTTTTGGTGGTATGACTTTCATACAAATTTTCTTGCCATGTAACAGGTCAAGCACATCATCTGCGCTGAAAATAGTTTCATCGGTTTGTCCAGTCCAGGAGTCGAGCAAAAGCAGTGAATCATCTTTACATCAGGAATAAACACTTCTTTTAACCACCGTTTTACATGTTCTCGAGTCAGTTTGCCTGATCGGCTCGCATCAACGACAACATTGAATGGTGTGTCGTGCTAACTGTGCCTGTACCTTAGGATAGAACATGCCATTAGGCTCTTGGAAACATATGTACAAGCGAGTCTTTAGGTTCACTGGGGAGAAGTGAATTTGGATGGTGTATGAATGTGTAACTGTAGAAATGGACTAAATTGATGCTGTAGTAAGTTTTTCACCCTGTTTGGACACAGTTCTACTTGTAATGCAGATACTGGCAATACCCCTGGAGGAAAGTCATGCTTGACGAAGTTTCTCTTCAGATATCATTAGAGCGCGCTCAAACATATTCAAAAACATGCGTTAGATATCGAGCATCCTGGGCATAACTTCTGTAGGCCCCCATCTTGGAAAATGGCCGCCACTGCCTACCATGCTTGAATTAAATAAGCCGAAATTATCACATTTGCTACTAAATAGCAAACCTTTATAGAGTAAGCTGTTGTTCAGAAATATGCAGGTACTTGAAGAAAGAAACGAATGTTGGATGTTTCACTTCCAGAAGAAAATTACAAGTGACGGCAAAATATTTCACTATGTTTTTGGTATTGCAATTAGAATAGACAAGTATATGTGCAATTTGATTGCACTGACGGAAATGTTTTCTTTATGACTTATGTCTTATTTTTTTTATCATGATTTCCTTTTAGGCATATTTTCAGCACCTGCATCTTATCTGAAAATACACGTTTATGAATTTGAGAGTCTTGTTTACCATATTCCATTTTTGACATTTTTGTCTGATGGCACCTTTTTTTGTGTTATTTCAGGGGATCCAGATATGACGCAATAAACTGCTTTCTGATATAAATCCGGTGGTGGAGAGTGGGGGAAGTAAGGGCATTGATGTGACTAGGACTCAGAGACCCGATGTGGACCTTTCTAAGTGTATTATCTGTCAAACAGAATATTTGGGTAGATTGCCTACTACATCAGAACATGGAACAAAACGAATACTGGATGCAGCAGCTGTGCGACAAGATGATACAGCTAAAAGACTGAAATTACTCTCAGAAAATGACTGTTTCTTGTATCATTCGACTAATGAGTGTTACAAATTGTACTCACTGAAAAAGACTTTAGACAGATTGTTAGTGAAAAGAATGTGTGGTGATAGTGTTTCTGAAAGCAACCTCAATAATGAAGAAATTTCTACTCGTCAGCACCAGCCAAGAAGTTTAAACACATCTCGTTCGAATAATACCAATCTTGAAGATAAGCTCTGTGTTATATGTAATCACATGAAACATGGTGGAACACGCCAAAAGTTTCGCATATGTGAAAGTGGAAGAGCTTCCCGATATCTGCAAGATCCACGTTCTTTAAAGATGATGTTTTAACGCGTGTTTGCGATCATGAAGATCAATATGCAGTGTTTGGCGCTGACATATTTTAGCATAAAGTCTGTCTAGAAGAGTACCTTTGTAAGCATGATAGAGAAAGAGCCGAAAAACTTCCCAAGGCATTAAAAACGAAAACAATGCACTATTCGATGAAGTCAGTAAACTCATTATACCACTCCTGGATGAAGGATGGGGGTTTACTCTCACTAAAATCAGAGATATGGTCAACGAGAAAACTAAAGCAGAGATTATCAGCAACAAGGAGGTCAAACCTTTCTTACTGCGTGATTTTGAAGAGACCTTTAGATTTTCTACGCCTAAAGAAAAAAATAAGTAAGTAATGGTATTTACATCTATACTAGATCCTGATACCATCATAGACAAGGTTAGATCTTTTAACTGTGTTAGGCAAGCAGCAAGTATCTTAAGGTTAGTTTTGTTGGAAATGGATTTTGGACTTCAAGAAGAATTAGATGGTGCCCAACACCTGAAACATTCATGGTTCCAGACCAAAACGCTTCCAGTCCTTGCAGAGGTCTGTGCTGAGATACTTGGTTTTAAGATTCTGTCTGTTTCGTCGGAAAACTGCAGTGAGACTAATGAAACAGAGGAATTTCCAACTGTTCTTGAAGGACAGTCATTGAAAGTGTCGTCATTAAGTCAAATTATGTTCTACATGATTCTCCGTGGCAGGGAGAAAACACCTTTGCATGTTATGAATGCTCATGCGATTTATGAGACATTCAAAAGTAAACAACTCTTGTCTTCATTTAACAAACTTGGCTTATCAGTGAGTTACGATGAAGTAATGAGAAGTCGGCAGAGGCTTGCAGAGTACGCTATTAGTTCATGTCAATATGATGTTCCAATTCCGAATCACATGACAAGCACTGGATTTTCAGTTGGTGCGATCGATAATTTTAACAATGAGGGATTCAAGGATCTCACGATACCGTAATAGTTCTGTTCCAAGATATGCCACTGGAGTACTTGCCAAACCCAAGAATGTATTCTATTAACATGAGTCGAAACAGGAAAAGAACAGGAAATGTTCTGCCATGTCAGATGCTACAGGAGAACAAAGGAAAGGTAGCTCAAGTGCAAATTCCCGACTCGTTACAAGCTATAGAACAGTGCTGACACTGATTTGATAGTCACAAAAGAGACAATAATCAGCTTGTAAATAGCAGTGCCAAATATAAAGAGAAACACGGAATGTATTTCTCCAACATGGGCTGGATTCAGTGCTGCGATATCTGAACGTAGTGTCCCAATGAAACAGGTTGGATTCTTACCAGTACTTCCATATCCAGCAACGGATGATGCTGCTGTGTTCACTGCTATGAAATTTTAAGATGATTCTGTCAAAATTACAACAAGATGCTATGCCAGTTGTGTGCGATGAAGGTGTTTATCAGAAAGCCAAAAGAATTCAAATTCAGAGCTCTGGTGAATTTTCTAATCTTATACTCCTCCTGGGGTCATTTCATATGAGTAAAGTAGTAATGAAGTGCATAGGGAAGTGACATTGAGCACGCGTTCATTGAAAATTATGTATATGGTGTGAATGTGATGGACAGTGTTCTTAATGGTAAGAATTACTTTCGATCATTGAAGGCAATGTCTATTCTGTCAGATGTTATTGAACGACTGCAGTGGCAAGGTTTCTTTCAACAGTGTTGAAACACTTACGTTCAGCAGTTAGAAGAGACTGAGAACCTGTTGGCAGCAGTGAAAGAAGATGATAGTGAGAACGCCTGCGCCCAATACCATAAACTAAGTCTGCTTATGGAAAACCTCGAAATAGAGTTTCAACGCATTTCTTTCCCGATGTCAGGAAACAAATGAAATGACAAAATATTGGTGCGTCTTTCTGTACATGATTAATCTTCTGAAAAATTTTGTTCGGGCAGACAGAGGAGGACTCTTGCATCTTCATCTTGACACTGTTCAGAAGCTACTGCCAATATTCTACTGCCCACTAAAGTTACTGACTTCATTTTAAAGCGTGATGTAGTGGTGATTTACTTTTATTTAACAATTAACAAACTTTTTGATTCATATGGTTATACTACTGCTACGAAAAAAAAGCGTTCTTTTCGTAGAACTACAGAAAGAACTTGCTGATGATGATTACTTGAATGCCTTTTCTCTGACATCTTCCTCGTGTGTGGTAGTTGATATGATGAACTTAGCCAGAAAAGTCTCTCTCAAACACAAGACAACATTTCAGGATTTTTGTAATGCCTTTCTCACCATGATTCCCACATCTTCTGAAGACCACAGACTGGACCTCTATTTGATAGTTACGTTCATAATTCTATTAAAGAAGGTGAATGTGCGCGAAGAATGAAAGGAGACCCAGTCCAGCTACTCACAATAAAAAGTACAATACCACTTCCTGTTTGTATGGATAAGTGCTGGTCGTCTGCACAAAATAAAGAAAAATTTCAGAATTTGATCAGCGAATTAGCCATAATTAAAGCGAAAGAATGGTACCATGTTCACCATGTTCGCACCTGGGAAATCTGGATATTTGTTGATGGTGGTGTAACTCTAAATCAATCTGATTTGGATTCGGATACAGAGGAAGCTGACCTTCGAATAATACCCCACATCTTTCACTCCATTTCTGATGGCAAATCAAAAATTTTAGTTCTATCCCCTGATTCTGATTTAGCAGTTTTACTACTACACTTATGTGCGAAGATGAAAGAACATGGTATGAGCGAATTGTACCTTTGTAGATCAACTACGAATGTAATCTCATGGCACATCCTTGCCGAGCGTTTAGGCCTATCTATATGTGCCACATTACTTTCTAATCATGTACTCATTGGATGTGACAGTACGAGTAAGATTGGAACGAAAACAGCAGCGATGAAAGCAAACCCTGATTTGTATTTGCAGCACTTTGGCCAATCATTTCCTCCATCGAGTGAGAGCTTTGTAGAAGCTGAAGAGTTCCTAGTTAATATCCTAAAGCCAGGCATCAACTGAAAGACATTCGACGAGTTGAGGTGTTTCTTATACAAACATAGCTTAATGCAAGCTCTTACTGATTTTCCTCCTACGTCAAAATCACTACAAGGTCATTTGTTGCGATGTTTCTACGTTGTGTACACCAAATCTTCTATTTTGAATTCAGAGCGACAAATATTAGATCCCCTAGAATACGGATGGTACGATGACTGTGGCATCCTCATGCCAACACAGTCAGTTGAAAATGTTCCCGCTTCTATAATCACTATTTTCGGATGCAAAACCACGTGTAATACATTGAAATGCTCCTGGAAACGATCTGTTGATTTATGCTGTAGCGCTTGTAAATGCGATGTCTGCATGAACAAGTAAACCATATTATTCTCATAAAAACTACGAAAATAATTGTAGTACACAAAACGTTTATGTTTTTCTACGTTCATCTTTTTTTGTCTTCACATGTTTTCAAATGTAAAGATATTTCTTATACTAAGCCTGATTTAAAAAACTGGCTTTTTTCTACAAACTCCTGTATATTTGTGAACAACCGCTTACTCTATAAATATTTGCTATTCAAAAAAACTATTGTTTGGACTTGTGTCAACAAATTTTGTCTGAAGTGATTTTGCAGAAAGTGTAATAATTTCGGAGATACAGCTTATTGATTGCAAGCATGGTAGGCAGTGGTGGCCATTTTCCAAGATGACGGCCTAGAGAAGTTATGCCCAGGATGCCAGATGTCTACCTCATATTTTTGAAAATATTTAAGGGCACTCTAATGATATCTGAAGAGAAACTTTGTCAAGCATGACAATCCTACAGGGGTATTGCCAGCGACTGTACTATTGATGCAATTTCAGATTTAAACCGAGATTCAGCGGTAAATATGCAGTCGGGATTGTACGGTTTCTCATGTATGATGTCATTAATATCATTGACAAACATGTGGGCCTTACCAAGCAATGCAATTTCATTTTCAACGTCTTTTTCCTTGCCAGAAATTGTGTTATCCTTCTTTAACGGATTCTATGGTTTCGCTTAAATTTGTGGATAAACGCATGCGAACCATAGAATGAGTGGTTGAATTTCTTCGCTGTTGTTACCATCCACGAGCGCAAATGTAATCATGAACAGTAAGACCTTGCCTCCAATAGACCTTGAATGTCACCAGTATTACTTTGTTGATTTGTGCCATCACCTAGGGGCGAGGAGGCGTTTTACAAAACTTTAACGAATTATACACAGAAGTGCGAGAGAACCTGAACTTTTTAGTGGTTGGATTAATATACTTTTCACACGTTCCTTTCGCTTGCAACAAACTTACATAAACCTGAATTCTTTTGTACTTTGTGACAATGGCGTCCATTATTCCTGTAGGCTTTTTCCTCACTGGAGAGGACATTTCGTATTCATTGCTCGAAGGGTCCGCGTCACTCGTTGATAGAGCAGCCACATCGTCCATTTGATCACTCATCGAGCTCGCTGTCGGCATCCGTATGTAAATCTAACGTGTCACACATTGTTACGGTAACATCAGCATCATATTTGCTTTCTATAAGGGCAAGTAATGCATCATCGAATAGCTTCTCCTCCACTCTATGCCATTTATGTCAATATATTTTTAGCCACTGCCAAACTTAAGATGTCGACAACATTTCTGGGATTAATGTGTCGCATTTTACACATACCGCTGCTGTTACGATGTTTTTGTGATAATCGTTTTTGCGATAATCTTTGGAGGAGACTATCACTAATATTGTCATATATTATTCTGGCGCTAACGTTGGGCATGTTCGACTACATGCAGGAACAACTTCTTGTGCTTAGATTCATACTACTTACGATATTATTAATAATAATAATCATCATAATAATAATACTAATCCCCATGCGCAATAACGATACCAACCAACACGGTATGCTGTGTTAATCAATGCAGCTGTCTGGACTCACACATACACATACATCTACCTACATACATCACTCTATCTATTAATAAATCTATGTGTGCCTCGAATCCGCAATGTCGGCGTTGCAGAAGGGTCGTGCGGACAATTATGGAGTTTGTAACGAATTTTGTAGTGGCCCTGCTCTATAAGCTAGTAATACGACGTGGATAGGCGTTACGCTTACCATTGTTACTCTCGACTGCCACCTATCACATGTCATTCATCTTTGCGAGTCGATTCTGACGTAGTTTCTTGTCGCAGATTTGTTATCTTTCTAGCCACAGCTTTTCTGTACTCTTTTCAGATTCCGCGGCGTCGTGTCTCTGGTTTGGAAGGTATTCAGGATTTTATGCAGTGTTCCAAGACAGTTTTTTATATATCTCGGGAACGGTTCGCAATGTCGAATTCACACAAATGCCATTTGAATTGCTGCACCACAGGAAGACTTGATGTTCACATTTCCGTAATTTGTCCACTGGGACTGTTCTTTCTAGGGCAACTCTATCATGTGCACTTTTTCGGTGCCTCCTGTCTCAAGCCCGTTGGTCACTGGATGCTGTGGTTTACTCCCTACTGTGCATTTTTTCATTCTGCAGTATTATTGTTTTTGTGCATTGTTCGTTTGTCTGTACGGACACCATAATTTCTCACCTTTAGTGCCCCATATCTCCCTTATTTGGCAACAATGATCAACCATATTGTGCTTATTTTCTTTCACTTTTTATACCAATGTTTTAATGTCATCGAATGATATACAATCTATTTGAAAAACTAAGTTTGTGTTGGGGTGGTAACACTGCTTGTCGGACAGTACTGCCGTGTTATTCGTCACGTGTACCCGTTCCGTGAGTATCGTGTTGCCTAACACTATTTCCATTATCTGCCTTTTTCTGGAGTTTTTGGAGTATAACTCGGCACAGCCTCAGCCAGTCAATACCTGGTATATGTATTATACGTTGTAGGTAAACAAGGCATTTCCGCATCGAGTGACAATCCCCTCGATGGTTAGCGATCCAAAATTAGTCAGGATACCAATTTTAATAAATTTGTAGTTGTTCGCAGATATCCCTTGTGAGGTAAAATAGGGGAAATGTCCGTCATCCCGTCATAAAAGCCCTGAAAGAAAATACGGTACAAGACGGACTAACGTTGTCCAGCGATAGTCTGATCCACTTTGATTTTAATTTAATCTAGGGAACATTGTGAATTTGTTTACAGAATTTTCTTCACGTCAACTGAAAATTTACTGAAGTATGAGAAGTCAAGGGTCCAGCACATTAAATTCAATTGGAAATGGTTATATTTAAAGAGCTGGTGAACGGGGCCATTTGATAAGTGAACCGAATTTGATTTTAATCGATTCTAGATAATATTTTATTGTGTTTTATTGTTTATTGTGAGTTCTAAATTTGATGCTAGAGTATTAATAGTAATACAATTATTATTGTTATTATTATCGCCAATATATCGTAATTATTTATATTTGTAATATCGTAATTATCGCAATATCATAATTTTTTATATTCGTAATATCGTAATTATCGCTATATCATAATTATTTATATTCAAATTAAGAAATAGTTATTTGCTGAGAATAGAACACGAATTCTTAATAGTAAACCATTATTTAGGTTTAAACTGTCAAGAAATCCATACAAAGGAACTGAAAATAATATCTATAGTAGGAAATATTTAAAATATGAAATTTATAGTAAGGAATATACACATTAAAAATTAATATTTAACAAACCTGACAAGGGAGGATGATTATGGTTCCTCGCGCATATCCAATGCAGACATAGCGCATATGATAAGACAGAATGAGATATGTAGATCACCAAAACTTAAGGTACTATGGAGCACGGGGAGAGGAACTAGGGGTCGGAAACCTTAAATTTCCCAGATCGGATGTAATGGGCCATACGAAAATTTAAATTCAATATCTTGAAAATGGTTAGAGCAATCATAATGAAACTCGCAGAACATAATACTGACCCCGTCCTTTGCCTGTCATGAACCAAATTCTGGCAACACACTAATAGTATTGCCTAGAAGTGATTAAAATCAAATTCAATTAAACTATCAAATCTCCTGCTCTTTAAATATAAGCATTTCCCATTGAATCCCATATCCCATACTTTGACCCTTCATATTTCACTAAGTATTTGGTTGCCATGAAGAAAATTCTGTAAACACTAACAATGTTCCGTAAATTTTATTAATATAAAATTCGATCAAACTATCGCTGGGCCCCTTAGGCCGTCTCCTAACAAATATTCCGTTGACAATGTTGTTAGTTTATAACAAAGGACATTACATTGTTGAAATGAAATAAAGGGTCCATTGTTCGAAGTTACCATGCAACGAATTAACTTTTATATATTATGTTTACTTCAAATATTCCGGTCAATAATTTGAACGATGTGTTTAACATTTAGATGACATGTCACGCAATAGTTTTCCTTCAGATCAACAAAGGAGAAACATGTTTTATCAATATTAAGGAAATTATAAATACCACAATGGGGGATAGGGCCCTACGAGGCAAACGCTTCCTCTATCAGGATGTATAGATGATTGCATGAAATTTGTATATCAGACTACATCCTGTAGTTACGTTCTCTAGCTTTGTCGAGCTTACCAAGGGCGTCGTAGTGCAATTAACAAGCCCCCTTTCAATACCTGAGAGAGAATAGGAGTGAACACTAGTTTATAAATCCTGTTGGTGCGTAAAATAAGCCTGACGTGGAACAATTTAACTGTGTTCAGGAAATAAATCAACTATACAAATGTTTATACTAGTTCCCAAAGCTAGAATTATAAATATTACATAATTAGTTTTATAAAGCCAGATTTATAAACATTACATAGTTAGTATTAAATAAAACTAGCTCAAACGATGTGAAAAATGGATTTTTAAGTCCGCCAGTTTGAATGTAAGATGGTTCTTTTGAATACATTATGTATTATTTTCGTAATACACTAGCGATGATGTAAACTCGTACAAAAGTTTGTGTTTCCATATGCAGCCGTTTAGGGTGTGTATTCTATACAACAATAGTTTTGCCGGTCAATTTGGATCTAAGATGGGGAATTTTTCAACATTTTGTAATATTTTCCTTATTGATTCTTGATAATACAACTTCATACCAAATTTCGCGTCTCTAGCTCAAACGGTGTAAAACTAGATTTTTGGGGTCCTACATTTTGGTTCCAAGATGGCGTCTTTGAAGGTGTATGGTTATATTTTCGTAACCTAATGGTGATAATCTACTTTCATACCAAATTCCACTTCAGTAGCTCAAATCGTTTAGGCTGTGTATTCAATACAACAATGGGTTTAGCGGTCATTGTGTATCGAAGATGGCAACTATTTCGAAATGTCTGACTATTTTCTTTAACTACTTTTGACCATACACCTCCATACCAAATTTGGTGTTTCTAGCTCCAGTAGTTTGGCCTGAGAATATTGATGTTTAGTCAGTGACAAAGAGGCGATATATGGACTCGCTCTTGTTCGCTCACAAAGTGTTTTCGGGAGGACTGCACCCTCGTTTATCGTAACCAAACTACTTAATGTAATGCGTCTCCTTTGTACTGATCTCCCTTTCCCGGGGTGGAAGCTGCGAATCCATAATCGAGATTTGCCCCATTTATTGTAACCTATTCGTGATGTTACATTTTCATACCAAATTTTGTTTCTTTAGATTTAGTGGTTTGGAAAATGGGCTTTCGGGCGGCCATTTTGGATTATGGGTGACAACGTTTTTTAACGTTATCCTATATTGTCAAGATCTACTTATGATGGACAATTTCATTTCCCTAGCTCGAACCGTGTGGAAAATGGATTTTTGAGCGACCATTTTGGATGCAAGATGGCGACTTTTCCAATATGTCGAAATATTTTCCTAAAACTACTTGTGATGATACACCTTTATGCCAAATTTCGTATCTCTAAACTAAAGGTTTTAAATATGCATTTTTAGGTCCGCCATTTTGCATTCAAGATAGCGTCTTTGGATACATTATGTAATATTTTCGTAACCTACTCATGATTATACAACTTCATGCCAAATTTCGTATTTCTAGCTCCTGTAGTTTAGGCTGTGTATTCTATAGAACACTGCGTTTTATGACTATTTGGATCCAAGATGGCGACTTTTTCAAAATTTCAATTTTTTTTTCCTTTACTGCCGTCATATAACTTCATACCAAATTTGATGTTTCCTATGTTCTGTAGCTTGGCGTAGTAATATATTTAATATCACTCAGTGAGTGTCAGAGACCATGGGGCTATGTATTATATGGACTCGCTTTGGCTCGCTGGGAACCCTGCCCCAGACCCTCATGGGAGCTACTCTCCCAACTTGGGGTGTTTTGTTGGTTCCTCGCCACTTTTTCGTAACCAGTCTCCTAATCGAATGTCTCTGCATAGTGCCGATCCGATCTGACTTTCGCGGGGTAGTTGCGCCCCATAGGAGAAGTTAACCACATTTATTGTAAATTATTCATCATGCTACACCTTCATGCAAAATTTCGTTTGTCTAGACTTAGTGGTTTAAAAATCGGTTTGGGGCAGTTATTTTGAATTAAAGATGGTGTTTTTAAAAACATTTTATTGTTGTGACCTATTCGTCTAGATCTAATGGCGTGGAATATGATATCTGGGCGGTTATTTCGAACCCAAAATGGATACTTTTCCAAAGTATTGATATGTGTTTTTAAACTACTCGTCATAATGTATCTTTATGCCAAATTTCGTGTCTCTAGCTCAAATGGTGTGAAAAAGGATTTTTAGGTCTGGCATTTTGATCCAAAATGGCGTGTTGGATACATTGTGTAATATTTTAGTAACCTACCAGTGATGTTGTACCTTCACACCAATTTTGATGTTTCTAACTGCAGCCGCTTAGTCTGTGTATTCTAAACAATGGGTTTGGCGGCCATTTTGGATTCAAGATATATTTTTCAAAATGTCGGATTTTTTCTTTTATCTACTCATATTCCTACACCTTGATACCAAATTTGGTGTTTCTAACTTCAGTAGTTTGGCCTAGGAATTTTGATGATCAGTCTGTCAGTCAGTGAGTCAGTGGCCAACGGGCTATATATGGACTCCCTTTGCTGTGGGGACTGGTAGACGGGGTTGCCTCTATCTTAACGAAAAATCTCCCTGCAAAACTACACCGATATGGTTTTCTATCTGCAACCTCTCACTGGGCCACCAAATGGGAGGTTTCCTCCTTTGTTGTAACCTACTCTTGGTCAGAAAACTTCATACAAAATTTCGTTTCATTATTATGAATGGTTTGGAAATTCTATTTTGGGCGGCAATTTTGGACCCAAGTTGACTACTTTTTGAACGTTTTCTAATATTGGCATGACCTACATGTGATGGTACTATTTCTGTAAATTTTCATTTTTCTAGCTCAAACGTTGTGGAAAGTGTGATTTGGGCGGTCATTTTGAATCCAAGATGGCGACTTTTAAAAAAATGATTTAATATTTTCCTAAACTACTCTCGATAATGCACCTTTACGGCAAATTTCGGATCTCTAACTCAAAGGGTGTGGAAGTTGGATATTTATGTCCGCCATTTTCGATCCAAGATGGCGTCTTTGGATACATTGTGTAATATTTTCATAACTTTATACTGCTGTTGTACCATAACATCAAATTTGAATTGAATAGCTTTAGCAGTTTTGGCTCTATTCAATAAAACAATGTGGCGGCCATTTTGGATCCAAGATTGCGACTTTTTCTAAATTTTGTAATATTTTCCTTAACTACTAGTCATAATACACCTTCATACTAAATTTCATATCTCTAGTTCAAACGGTGTGGAAAATCCATTTTTAAGGTCCGCCATTTTGTATACAATATTTTGTCTTTGAATACATCTCGCAATACTTTCGTAGCCCAATAGTTATGTCGTACCCTCATACCAAATTTCATTGCTGTAGCCTCAGCCGTTTAGACTGTGTAGTTATGCAACAATGGGTTTGGCGACCATTTTGGATCCAAGATGGTGTCTTTTTCAAAATGACAAAAAATAAAAAAGCAGCAAGTACAATACTAATGACTCAAGTAGAGTCCAAGTATTCCGAATTGTGTAGAAATTTGCCTTAACACTATGACGCAATAAAACATTGTCATCATAGTGTGTGTTATAAAACGTTTACTTCTATTCCGAAACTTGACAGTGATATAGCATCGTCAACAGCTCAACATACCCTTAGGTCTTCAATGTCTTCAGAATAGAGCGTAAAAGTAACATCATCCAGTGGAGTATTCGATAGAAAGTGCATATTTTGTGGAAAATTGAGGAGAAAGTTAAAGGAAAGAAGAACAATGAACTACATGTGAGACAAGTGATTCTGAAAACAATATTAAAGAAGCTGCCAATATTTTGCAAGATGAAAAGTTAATAATAATAATATGTGATAGCCAAAGATGTCTCTTACCATAATTATTGCCGAAGATAATATCTCAACTTGGCTAATGCAAAACGTGTTCAAATGGACAAAGAAAACCGACAATGTGAACAAAAAGTAAAACAAATTGACATTGCATTTAAACGAACGATTGAGTATGCGAAAACATACATAATTAAACTAAAAAAGAACCTCTGTATCCTACCTTTTGTGCGTGATAGGTACTTAACCTATTTCGCCGAAGAAGGAGTACACGATCCCAATTATTCAGCACAAAACTGCATGAGAAACTGAAATATTTTTTTGACGAAAAATTGTGTTCAACTAAAGTTAATAATAAAGATGGAATTGTTCTATATAGTAATGACCTGTCATCTACTGAATATGTATCGTTAGCAAGACATTCTTCTACCATTGAATCCGAAATAGAAGAAGTTGCTTCGTATTTAAGAAGACAACAAAACAACAAGGGTCAACAAGACCTAAAAGCGAACATTTAGAAAGGAGAGTGAGCTATTGTGCACAGGATGCAATTTTTATTACTACGAATGGAAAGCTAAAGCCTACAAAACATTTAATTTTAGACCTTGGCATCAATAGTTTAACCGGAAGCAGAAAACTCGTGGATATAATCAATCATTGGGGGCACTGTATTTGTTATCATGCAGCAGAAGACTTAAAGACTTAGCTAGCAGTTTTACCTGACAAAAAACCGGGTACAGCACCTGAGAATATAAAAAACTTCCAGGCCTTGTAACTGGATTGGTCTGGGATAACTTCGACGCTAATATAGAAACACTCTCAGGTAAAGGTACTTTACACGATACGTTTGGCATTTGTTTTCAAATTACGATGTCAGAAAACGTAGTAATGGGACTTTCCAATAACAACACTGAACAGACAGTTACTACCAGTACTTCTAGGACGAGATCTAGATCTTATAAATGTGACTTGAAAATGCTGGAGCCATACCAAAAATAAGCCAAAACTGATTAATACCCTTTGCTCCACAGTGTTGAAACTTCCGGTAACAAACGTATGGGGAAAATCTCTTATAACGGACTTTATCTGGATGACTTCCATAGAATGGTCAAAAAACACTCCGATGTGGGCTGGATGGAACTAAAAAACAACTGAAGATTGTTCCGTTATTCAGGAACTAGGTTATATGGAAAATATAAATTTGCCTCCGACCCGGAATGATGTGGTTCTGGAAACACTGAAGACATGTCAGAAAGTAACACAAGACTGTGGAGATCCGTGTGTTGTTGTTCATTACGACCTTTCTGTGCCACAACCAGCTATAATGATTCAAAATCAGGAGAAGCCACGTTTTGACAACGTTTTGGTATATTTTGGGTCCTTCTATATTGAACTAGCTTTGTTCGGAGACATTGGATATTTCATCGAATGCTCAGGTATCGAACAAGTCCTCGTTGAAAGTGACGTATTAACCAGTGGTTCATTGACAGTGGAGGTAAAACATTATAACAGATATAAAAGAATTTATATTCTTCTGTCACTTGCTCTAGAAATGTACAATTTTAAAACATTTCTGAAGCAATATGAAGATGAGTGTCTCATTGTAAAAGTGCGGGAACTAGTGAGAGATATGAACAATGATTTGTCGCCAAATTCACTTGGTGCACTTGTTGAGAATCCAGAAATTAGGAAACTGTACGAAGATTACATGGTGTTCTCAGAAAAAAAACACGGAATGGTCTTCATGGCAAACTGCTCAATTCTACATGCAATACATAGACCTTGTGGAGATCTATAAGTATTTCAGTAGAACTTATAGAACGAACTATTTGAACATGTACATAGATGCTATACAGATAATCACGCCAATATTTTTTGCTTGCAGAAGACCTAACTATGCTCGCTGGATGACTGTTTAGTTTCTGAACTTACTAAATATTGACTCAGTGTGCCCTGGTGCAAAACAGGTCCTTTCTCAAAGTGATCTACCTATACAACGCTATGAAACATCTTTCCCTCGAGTTCCAGTTGACATGGCTCTTGAACAAACAATTAACGCTGATGCAGCATCAAGACTAACTGGTATTACAGCGTTTGCCAACTCTGATTCAGCTAGAGAGCTAAGTGGATGAAAACTAGATCATTGAGGAGCAAACTGGTGACAAGCTTGTTGGAAGACAGTGTTGTATCCAGGAAACAGGATTCTAAACAGGACCTTCAAGAGAGTCGGATCAAAAAAGACAACAAAGATGTTGAGGGTGTAATATCTTCAATCAAATGCTTTTCAGATCCTTTTGAAGAAATGGACAAAGAAACTCATTTTGGAAACATATCCAATAGACATGCAGTGGACGAAGTAATAAGTACAGGTCTCCTAAGTGCATTCTTAAAAGGCACAGAGGCCTTTGAAAAATTTAAGACGTTGTTTGTAAGTGATTCAAAAAATGTTGAACTTCCAATTCCAAGAAAACTTGTTATGAACTGTGAATCTATATGTGCTTCGAAAAGTATCCAAGGATCAGATAAAAAAACTGTATGTGGTAAAATGCACCCGTGATCTTTTTGCAAGACTACTCAGTATTGCTATTGAACAGAAGTGTGACATGAGGGATGTTTTGGCCTATACTCTTACACCAGTTCTCCTAGCTCTTGGACAAATGGATGGCTCCATGAA
>JAGDQP010027600.1:5960-17195 GCA_022664845.1 Lepisma saccharinum
ATGTGTGTGTGTGTGTGTGTGTATGTATGTGTGTGTTAAAAGTTGAAAGCGTATAATGAAAAGAAATATCAATCTAACCTGGCTTTTTTAACACGTGTTTGCTTGATCGCAAACATTTTCCAGAACACGAACTGATGCCATTGGTATTGCTCCGTATACCACCATGCCTCCCGATCAACTCGAGTGTGTTTCTAACCAATACATACTTTCTATGTAAGTTCTCAGGTTCTTGCTAAATGTTTATAGAAGTGCATGTGTGAATTACGTGGACGGAATGAGTGGTTTAAAGCGTATATATGGCAACAAGAAATCTCATGAGAGCAAGAAATGTCCTCCTATGTGCAAGGCATTTTAGGCCCCTTGATGCAGACTTCATATTTTCCCGCTTTGTAGGTTCGTCCGGAACTGGCAGGGCTACGCAGGTGGTTGAGGTGTCGTTTGCCAAGTGTAAGGAGGACAAGGTCAAAGCCACACAAACAACCTTATTTTTTGCTGTGTGTCACTCTAACACTGGTGGAATAGTGGGCGAATATACTTAAATAGGTATGGATCATGTTTAAATATGTATATTACGTGGCTAAAGGTACTACAAGATGAAACAACATGTCCCGTACGTATAGTGCAAATCTTGATGTAACATACGTAAATGAAACTGTATAGCAGATACTGCTTTACGTACTGATCAGCAAGATTGTCACTGTGTTGCATACGTACAATCAAGATGTAATACGCTTGCAAACGGATGTATCATACCTACAGCATGACATTCCCTACAACAATAACATATGTTTAGTATGGACGCACTGTAAAAGAGCCAAGATGCCCTTAATAGCCAAGGACTTGGCAATAAAGTTCACTCCATACAGTGTTCCACTTCTGAAACACTTGCACGCGCTAAATGAAAAAGAGGGATTTAAAACATCGTATAATCTAATACTTGAAAGTATGTGATACTCTCTTTTGACAGAACCTGGGTTTATCTTATGAAGATATTAAATATTTTGGTAATTTTATCTTTCCCAATCACATTGTTCGAGAATGTCTTCAGATATACTTTTGTACAATTCATTGCTGATAAATCATTATTAAGATTCGAATCAACAACAAAAATTTCGTAATGACTAGCCTCTCGTCGCCATCTATCGAAGAACGTTTCAATGCTAAACATAATAGAGCTCATGGAATAGTAAACAAAGGTTTTTTCTATATTTGCAATACTTATACAAATATTATTATTCATTTTATTCCATATTCGGGTTATTCATGTTTGGATCTCATTTGTTTTTGTCTTTTAACTCGCTTCGCGATCAAATATGGAGCACAAGCTCCTCTAGCGACAAAAATTGGCAAGATGAAACATACATCCACATAAAGAATCTACATGCATTTTAGGTATTAATTTCATTTACGTTTCTGCTGTAACTCTATACTTTGTTTTCTGGATGTCGCATCCTCCTATACGTAGTGTGTCAAACTTAAAAGGTATATTATATATATTGTGTTAACATATCTGTAATATACTGCAGCTGCATTCCCGAACGTTTCCGAATTTCCTGTTTGCGTATATTTCATACTTACAAGGAATGTTTCATACGTATTTGAGTAGTATGTCTACGTTGTCGGTATATTTCTGTACTATCCGTTCATACTTTTTTTTTCAGCTTACTAACTCATTTTTAAAATATTTTTTTTTTACATTTTTTTCATTACGTTTTTTCATTATTATCCTTAAATTTGGCATAACTATTCTCGACAAAAAAAAAATATTATGGGTGTCCCTATCCCCAGGAACCTCAGTTGTTAGTGTTGCCAACCAGTGTTCAAAAATATAACTCATGAACCACAAGGTGTATAGATGTGGTTGACGTGTTGTTGGGAAGGCCTTGACTAGCTCATAGCTACCAGAACAGTCTTTAGCAAGCGTTACAGTTGTTAGTGGTACCGTTTGCTTTAAAAATTGTAATATTCTATTTTGTAGTTCGACTCTATGTCGTTATACCTGTCCGCACTCATTATTCGACGCCATAGATAAATACTATGGGTGTTTCCATCCTTAGGTACCCCACTTATTTTATAAATGGACACAGTTTAAACATTAAAGCATCATTTACAGCTTCCTAATAAACAGTCTAGAAGAGATTAGAGCTTTATACGAGGTTTTTTTTTTTTTTTTTTCAAAATCTTGATCCTGCTTCTTAACATGCTGAATGAATCTTATGAAACATGAATCCTTTTTTGACCCATTATCACAAAGACTATTTGTTTTGTTTACTCTGGTCAGGGCCTTTTTTCCTGAAAGTTGGTAACTGTTTTAAAATCGGCTTGCGAGCGCAGAAAGCCGTACAGCCAACCTAGAGACGATTAGAAGAAAAGAGCACCTACTTATTGATTTACCCTCGTACATAATCTGTCGATTTTATAGATAATGGAGAATGACCAACTAAGAATGAGCCTTATTTAGAATTCAGTTTATACACTGTAAAAGTACCCTTCTTTTTATATTTTAAACGTACGCTTTTCACATTGTTTGTTGTGCATTTTTTAAATTATTTTTTACACTTATATTAGATTGGTCGAGTTGTTATGTACGCCCTAAATGACATGGTGAGCTTCTAAGGACGAGAATTATTACTTGTTGATAAGTGGATTCCGAATTATCTTCTTGATCCCGTCGGAACTTCAACACATGACTACGCTTCGAGAATACAAGCGTACCACACAAGTTAGAATGATATGAATAAGCTGTTTTAGTCAGAAGCAAGAAGAAGGTTGCTGCAGCTGGGATAGAAACAGGGTCGTATCAGTGACTGATTTAATCACCTGGGACACAAAGAACTACCTTAAATTTCACACTTTTCTCGTTATATATCCCAGAAATTGCATACAAAAATGCCATAGTTTAGAAGGATCTATACAATGTGTACTAGAAGTGTTTGAAAAATAATGTTGAAAAGTAAAATGCGAAAGATGCGTTAAAAAACTTCCCAGACTTCCACTGTGCTTTACTTACGCTTTATGAGCAATAAATGAAAAAATTTCAGTAAAGATGTATTCTACAAGATTGTGAAACTAGTATATTATTTTTTACGGTGTAATGACTTTGATATTTGAGAGCATACGTAACAAGCAAGAACGAGGTCACGAAATAAATAAAAAGTTACTTTGATTTTTTTCAGTAATTAAAAACACACTGAACTTTTATTCTGCCGGTAATATTTTACGGTTGTGAAAGTTGGAGTACGACCCTAGCAGAAGAACAAAAATTACATGTGTTTGAAAATAAGGTCTTGAGAAAGATATAGGGGCCGAAACGGGATGAGCTGACCGGAGAATGGAGGAGACTGCGTATTGAACTCCACATACTGTATGATTCTCCTGATATATTGTAAGAATAATAAAATGTCGACGACTATGGTGGGCAGCTCATGTAGCTCGGATGGGGAAAGAACGAAGATTATATATCATGGTGGCTGGTAAACAGGAGGGAAAGAGGCCGTTGGGAAGACCGAGACGTCATTGAATTACATTATTAGAAGGGAAGACAATCAGTAAATAAATTCTCATCGAAATGAAACAAATAGTTTAATCTTGTTGTGGGTAACAAAAGCTCCACAAGAACTCAACCAACTAACTCACGACATTTTTCTGCATGATATCAGAGTCAAAGTAAACATTATGGTGGCAAACCTCTACTAATGATGTGATCCCACAACTTGAATACAAATTGGATCAACACATCGAAATATGCCCCCAAAACCTATTTCTACATTGAACGCACGAAACTGGGGAAACAAAAGTAAAGACAGTAGCACTGGACTTCCTCTGAACAAAACATAATATTCAGCTATCACGGAGAGGGAAGATAAAATTTATGAACAAAAATTTAAAAAGGAAAGATCTCCCTTAAGGTCACCACACCATTTCAAGAAAACCAGAACTTGTCAGACAAACGAAATTCAACTTTTAAAGCACGTAATACCCCACAATGACTCGCCTTCAGAAATGAAATGCTCTCAAACCTAAACAAAAACTAAAACTTAAAATTCCCTTACAAATTAATACAAAGAAAACACTAATCTGACCAACTTGGTAATTCTGACTCCCGCAACATATACATAGGCCACAGACACACACACACACACATATATATATATCCCACATTCAAAGTTGGTGCCATACATTTGCAAAATTCAATTAAAGTTGCTGCCGTGTGCTTACGGATGCAACTTTGTTTTCAGTGTATTGCTCTTTCCTCTCGTGGCCTAACAGTTTAGGAATTTTCCAATAGATGTCTCTTGGCACTTACCTACTGCATTTTTTTTTTTTAAAAAAATCCATGCTTAAAGGAAGAAAAATGAAGAAGTTTTCCACCCTGTAGTCAATAATGATCGTAATATGCAAGATTTCATATATTTTTTTAGTTCACTGATTTGTCGCTTGAGTGAACTGAGTATACTTCTGGGTACAGTTTTGTCTTTCTTATGAACACGAATATACAGGCAACTTTTCATTTCTTCGCGTAACTTGCTTCCACTGAGACACGTGGTAGCCCTGGATGACGAGCAGTTCGTGTGTTTTTTTTTCAAATTCCGGAAGAGAAGGAGAATGCAAGGGAATTGCATCGTCGCGTATTTTAAGCAACATAACGTGTTTTTTTGCAGCATACTTTTACCGTAATTCCTGCTATTAGAAAAATAAAAAAAAATAGATAGTGATAGAGTTGATACCATCACAGCAGAACTATAGAATAATTTGGGCACAAATTTCACATAATTAACAATCCAACCTTACTAGTTAGAGCAGTTTTACCTTACTAGGTTTCTCAACATGGGGATCGCGACCCCCAGGGGGGTCTCGAGTTGTTTTCACGGGGATCGCGAGGGATCTCTCTCTGTGTGTGTGTATTAAATAGTCTTCTGAAAAGTGAAACGAAACTGCTTATTAAAAACAAGAAAAGTGCTCGGAGGGGGGGGGGGAGGTCGCTGGCCAGAAGACATAGTAAAAGGGGGTTGTGGCATGAAAAACGTTAAAAAAAAGCTGAGTTAAAGTACAGGAGGTTGTTTAAACTGCACAATTGTTAGGTTTCTCATTATTGACTACGTGCAATCATTGATTACATAGTGCAACTTGAGAAATTTGCCTTAAAAAGATATTTTCACTAAGATAAAGGAAATAAAGAAAAATAGGTATCCTACGAGGAATACCACCAACCATGATTTGCCATGTAATGGTGTTCCGCAATCGCCACATTATCGAAGTCACCCCTTTGAGAAAGTGCAGGAAACTGAGAAAGGTTTAAATTTAAGTTTGTTGAGCATTACTCGAAGTGCTTTGTCCAGAATATGGTAGTGTTAAATTCAGACTACACTAGTGGAACATTTTCCGTGCATTAACAAGGGTGAGAGTTATTTTTTTTTATCTTTTACAGGATATTAATCTGTTGTAATAATGCAATCATATAACTTCTTTACTTTTAATATCCTAATGTTATGGGAGCCTCGGTGGTTCAGTCGGAGCCGACCCAAGGTGGCCGTGTGGTTTGCGGCTTTAGATCTAGGGCCTCGATAATTCTAAGACCAGGAGTGTTTAAAATACATGAAATATTTTACCGGAACAGTACTGTTATTAAAAAAGTCGTTATTTCATTATTGTAATTTTTGTAGCATTTCTATACGCCTTTGTTCCGAAAACCTCAATAATTATTAATAGTTACTTGTATAATCATTGGTGCACTGTTACAGAAAAAGTACCCTGGCGGTACTACGTCCCAGAGTTGAAACCGGGTCACTTTTGCACGGTGACCTGGTCCGAAACTTGACACGAATGATATGGTCTTGGAGCTTAATGAACTGGAAATTTTCGGCGTCGTATTTTTCATGCTGTTGGGGTAACTATTCGGGTCCCGGTCACATCTGAAAATAAAACTGTTCAAACGAAACTAGATTATTAAGAACTCTGCTTTTTCTTCAGTCTTACCGGGTCGAAATCGGGCCAACGGGTCAGACCGGGTCCCAAGCCCAGAGCCGGTCCGAAATTTGACCCGGTGCCCCGTTTCAGCTCTGCTGCGTCCTGCTCTTTCAAAAGTTTCCTCTAGATATAAATATATATTCAAGTTTCAAAATAGTGCCTTCGTGCTACCAGGGTGCACCAGGGCAGAAACACAACACTGGTTAATAGTACAACGTTCTATTATTATTTTATATTAAATGTTTTGAAAGTGGTAACTACAAGGTATAAGGACCTCACAGTAGTATGAGACCTATTGAATGCCTAGAATCCATTGTAAATCTCTTTATAATTAATGTCTTCAGTTTTACTATGTAACACTTCAGTTAGAATATAGTTCTTGGCTGGCTAGATTCTTATCCAGTAGGCTTAGATCTATTTATAAACGTCACTGTACGGGCTCTATTACACTTGCTAATGAGTTTGCTCAACGAGCTTGCTGTCGAGGAAGTTCGAGTATACTACGCGCCAATACACTATCGATATTGCAGATCAGCTTTCTCGACAAGCGTGCTCTTAAGCAAGTTTGACGTGTTTTTGCTATTACACCGTTGAGTTTGCTGAAGAACTTGCTCGACGAGCAAGCTCGTCAGTGTAAGGCGCTGTTACTCTGAGGGAGTTCAGGCGAGCATGTTCATCAGAAAGCTCAGACTTTTTCCCAGTTTTTTCTCAGTCACACCAGGAAAATGCCGGGATAGTACCTCCAAAATAGGCCTTGGCCGACTACCTTCCAACATCCTCTCCTCTTCCTGACCCAGGTCTGAGCCACGGTTACCTAAAGGCTATAATTGAGAGAGAGATTGATATGATCATGCGATCTGATAAATATTTCATATCCATTATATTTATAATATTCATAAATATTATATTCATTTAACTAAAGCCACCTCCCACAAATTTCTGCTATGCTCAAGGGTATTTACTGCACTTAATTCCGTCAGTTACCTGGGAACTTTTCGACCGTACTTCTGTTTGTACATAACTAAACCAAAACACTTTTCATCAGTGTCCGATATGAGTCGTTTGTCTAAAAACGTATCTTCTCTTTCTATGTGTCTCACATTGCTAGATAATTTCCATATGTCTCTGTTCAAGACAGATATTTCATCCATTGAGATCAAGAAAGGATTTAAATGCTGCGATAGCGATCACTAGGCTCAGGGAGTACGCCACGAATGTAGTCGAAGGGGGGTGTCTAAAGTTATTGGGGGGGTGTAATTCATATTCAGTTATACACTATACTATACAGTCATCCATTATAATTATCTTAAAATGTATGCATGCATGTGTGCGCGCGTGTGTTTCTGTTTGTAATACTTTTCAAAAGAAGAATTGTGCATAACCACATAAGGACAATGAGTGTAAATAGCAAGCATTATTATTATTATTTAATTACTTGCGAAGAAATTAAACAACTTACTCCTGTGTCGTTATATAGGAAACTGATTTTAGACTATGATGAGTTTTGATCTTCACACTTCGGATCATTTTCATCGAGTAGAATGAACTACCAGCAGAACTATTATCTTTCAAATAATTTTAGATGTTGTTATTTATTTTATTTTTTTGCACTTGTCTAGCTTTTGCAAGCTTTAATTTGGTAATATGGATAGATATTTATTATTAAATTTTAATCACTATGAAAGAGATTATTTACCTCAACTATGTCTTTAGAGCAAAAAATATACATTTTAAATAAATGTAAGCTCTACTTTTCTCAAGCTTTCCTGGAGAATATATCAAGATTACATCACAGTTGATAAAATAACTTAGTAGAAATTGTATGCACTTTTTATTCCAAAGTTCTCGGATCGATGCCCAAAGTGACCGACTTCATTGAGGCTTTCCAACCAAATGCTGAAATCATGGACTCAATTCTTCTGGGTCCACTTCAGGGCATCCACTTCCACAAATTCAATTCTTCTTAACGGTATTAAGGTGAATTGACTAATATATTGTAAAATGTCATTTTTAGGTTTTTTTTTTCGGAATGCTCAATGAGAAGTAGAAAAACATTAAAAATGCAAAATTCAACTTTTGACCAATAAGGTTATTTTCAGATTAGTCGTTAACATATATATTTCCGGAGGAACGTTTCTGGTATCTATATTTCGCTTTTCTGTCGCTACAAATCAAAGCATTGATGGACGTTTGAATAAAATTCTTTAAACTTTCACGACGAGAAAATATTACTCATGATCTCGTTTCTTTTTCAGAATGCAGAAATGTGCCACACTGACGTTTCTAACACCTAAAATCATATCTACTAATTCAAACCCAAACTAATGGTACTACATTCCGTCGAGCGCCAAGGTGTGCCAGACGGCTTTTAGCTCGGCCTGAGCCTGAGATGCTCGAATGCCATAAATAAAATAAAATTCAAACGGCTTTTCGTTGGGTAGTACATAGTCAGCGCATCGGCTCTCGTCGCAGTTGTACTTTGGCTCCCATGATACTAATTTGCTCGTTTTTGTATTCAAAGTGTCTCCCTAATATTTATCACGATACTGGATAAGTATCAAAATTCTGCTAATCGAACCCGGAACCTCTCTCACAAAGGGCGAGAGCGTTAACCATGTGGATATCCGGGAGCCAACCCAGAAACTCATCCTGACTGGACCACGGCATGCCCTCTCGTTTCGATTTTCGAACCGTATACACTCTGAAAGAAAGAGGCGAATCATAATTAACAGAAACTGGTGAATAGTCAATGGTTTGTAATGAGTTCCAGCACGCCAAAGATTACAAGTAGTGGATGTCACTATTACCTTCATGCACGTAATAACTTTATTTTCTATGGGACAGTCTAGTAACACTTTTGACTTCGGTCCGTCACGATTCGATCCTTTTCACCAAGTTAAAATCCACAAACACCCATGCCCCTACCAGGATTCGAACCCGGGACCTTCGAGTCGTTGCCCTAACGCCTGCATGCACGACCCGTGGCTATTAAAATATTAAATTTAATGAAATATTAAAATTTTCAAAAATCCCGATTGCTTGATGAAATGTTGACTACCGCAGTCTTTCTTATCTTTACTCTTCGAATTTCAAATATTGTCATTTCCAATATAAATAAGAGAAAGCGCACGCAGGGCTTCGGTGCTAATCATTTCATCTGGGAGTAGAGTTAAATAAAAAATCGGAAAAACTATGTAGCCAGTGTCATACTATCTTGACTAAGGAAAATTTTTCAGGACTCTTTTTTATCTTTAGCGACAACGTAACACGTTCAGGATAACAAAAAAGAAAGTTCTTTTAATTATTGTCTGTCTGTATGTGTGTTTGTGCTAGTCTGTACGTCACGAGTTCGAGTACCGAAGTCTGGCACAAATGAGTGAGTGTTTGAATGATACCTTATTTAACTGGCACCTACGTAGGGAAACGTATGACTTTGTCTCCAGCCACTTGTGGTCTGTCTGTACACAGACTTCCGAAGATTTATTTATTTCGGGTATCTCCATATACAACTCGGAGACTATTATACATTGGAGCTTAGCAACAACAACAAGCATGAACAATGGAAAAGGAAATTGGACGGAAACGGACATAGCCTTGAAATAACATATGATCCCGGCATTTGCCTGATAAGACTTGAAAACTTCAGTCAGGATGGCCGTCTCCAGGACCTCCGGAATGCGAAGCCAGCTCCAAAGCATTGAGCCACGGCCGCTCGGTGCTTCATTTCATATCGCTTTTGTTTCACAAAATGTTCGTTAGCGTTGACATAGATGAATTCTACCTGTTTTCTTTTGAATGAATGAGTGTATGATTAAATAAAACCCTGAAGAACACAGAGTTAGGTATTAGAAATGTCGTCGCATCAAGTTTGTAAACACTGTTACGTTTATTTCCATTAATTTAGTTATGAAGTAAAGATTCACTTAAATTAGAAAAATTAATGCATATGTACGAGATCCTAAACTTCGTTCCTTTGTTTCAATAATTCTCCTCTTCATTGTGAGGCGTTCCGCCTTTTCCACTGTGCACACAAAACAACTTAATAGATAATGAGTGCATCTGAAGTGAGTCTAGCATCTCTGCACTCTAGCACTGCAGGGGGCAGCCACCAAACAGATGCTTTCATACGGGGATGTTTATTGTTTCCTGCCTCATTTCTTTTGCTGCTGATGGATTTTTGCGAGGTGACAAAGGAATGTAGCCCAAAAGAAGCTATTTATTCGGAATAAATGCAAAACTACTGACAAGATTTGATTGTGTATTACCATAACTGCCGCCTTCGTAAATCGAAATTCCAGGAATTTGTCACTATTAAATGTCGCGAAGAACACCCCCCTTAGGGGGGGTGTTCACAAAATTTTCCTTAGGGGGGTGTTGTCGAAGTCTAGGGAGGGTGTTAGGGGGGTGTAGCGTACTCCCTGACCAGGCTAAGGTTACGATTTATTTTTGTGGAAAATATTTCGATACCCAAAGTGAGGATGGAGAGCTACAAATAAGCTGTTTTTAATTCTCACTGTTCAATATATGTTATATTCAATTTCCGATCAAAAGTAATTCTTACAGGAACACCGTACCGGTTCTATATTTCTTACCGCAACGGGGTCGTTCCGGTTCACTTTAAACACTGAAGACGAGATTCCGTCTCAATACTATTTGTCGGTGCTAGGGAACTGAGCCCGGGACCTTAGACAACATGCGCTGCTCTATCTGATTTGTCACTTTCTTTTTTTTCTGTTTTCGGCATGTGTGGGTGGGTTCGACCCAGCGTCTTGTTCTTGTTCTTGTTCTTAGGTGCATTTCTGCATTTCGAAGCTTTTTCTGTATGCTTTTCTGTTCGTTTTTTCCATTCACCTGTTGTTCTAAGATCCCTAGACCCTTGGTTTATACTGTGTTAATGATAATGATGATGGTGTGTGGTGTTCTGCCTGTGGGCCGTTCTCTGACCCGAAAGTTTCTGGGCAAGATGAACCTGTGGTGCCTTCTATGTTATATTTGTTCCTTCTGGTTTTTCTTGTCTGAGTCCCGTGGACGATTTTGGGGCCCCTGTTTTTTGTTGGTTATTGTTAAACTGTTTAACAGAAATTTGTAATATAAACTTTGTTCAGTCTTGTTTCTCGAACGTCTTTTAGCGTTCTGGGTATTGAACTTTGTCTGTTTCAGATTCCAGTTCTGTTTCAAATTTCTGTTTTATTATTATTATTATTTATTTATTTATTTACAGTAATAATAATAATAATAATAATAATAATAATAATAATAATAATAATA
>JAGDQP010027601.1:9788-23983 GCA_022664845.1 Lepisma saccharinum
ATAAATGAATGAATGGACAGGTGCGTGATAATATATATTATTTGCGATTAGGTATTTGATATTACATATACGTACCGTTCATTCGTAATGTGTAAATAATAATAATAATATTGCTAGTGGTGGAGGTTTTCACTAATAAAATTATAATGATCCATAATAGTTGTGCTTTTATTGCTTAAAGATAATGTTCATATACCAAACAGTACGTACAATGCTATCGCCACCTGTATGGTAGTAGTAGTATGTTTGTGCCAAAAAAATAGATTGTTGAAAGGTAATGACAAGACAAGAGAGCAGGTGTCGTAAATAATAAGAGTAGTAGTAGTTGTGCAGTGTCCGACAGGTAATACATAAACATTCCTATTGTTTGTTCATAAAGCTACAGGTGTCGTCATTCGCACTGTGAAACGACTAATAGTAGCACTAGTTGAAGTATTCTGTGCAAAATACACCCACCAGATATGCATAAAGATAATGGTTTTACACATAAACCAATCGGTATAAAATCAAAGCTGGTAGTAGTATGTATGTATGTTCGTGCATAGGCAAAGCAATATAGTAATAGTAATATTAAACATGTCCTTGCTCGAATTAATATTACAGTGCACTTGCAAGGACGACACAATGCAGGATGGGTAATTGTAGTAGTATTCACCAAGACAGAAATGGGATAAACCCATAGAGTTATAAAACTAGAGTAAGGCTTGGCGCTTCTGATGCGGTGCCACTTGAAAGTTGAGCGAGAGAATGTTTGTTTGACAACAACACGTATTATGAGTTGCTATCATATGGCTGCTATGCTTCGCTTTTTGGCATTGTTTTAGTTGATTCGTTTGTATTTGAGAAGAAAATGCCGATCTCCTGTGCAGCTTTCGGTTGTACTAAGAAATATAAGAAAGGAAGTAATGTTTCGTTTCACAAATAAATGATCATTTAATATCATTCTGTGAAAAATGTTTCATTATATAAGACGCTCTTTCGTGTAGTTTATGTCTGCTAGAAATATAAAGGAAAACACAAATCTTTTATTAGAATTATTTGATGCGAAGATATTTTATCGTGTTACATCCATAGTAATATAACTGTCCCATAGTTATAAAGAGAAATATACATAAAAATAAGTATTCTTACATTCAGAAATAATGGATCGTTTTCATTTAGGCCTATTGGAAAAAAAGTGGTTATATTCGTGTAGAAAAAATATATCTGTCTATTTAAAATTTAAATAGTTCTAAGCCTATAATGTGCTGTTGAATTTTATTGATGGCTTTAGGCACCTAAGGCTCAGGTCAGGATCGGGGAGGAAAAATTATTCGGGAAGATGTCGGCCAGGGCTTATGTTGAAGGTGCCATCCCTGCATTTGCCTGGTGTGCCTGAGCAAAAAATTTAAAAAAACTCAGTCAGGATGGTCGGCCGCTGGAATCGAACCCATGACGTCCCGAATGCTATACCACTGAACCACGGCGGCTCAGTAAGAAATGTGCTGTTGAAAAGACTTGTTAAATTATTAGGAACAATGATGGTGATGATGAGTGCTCTGCCCGAAGGGTGATGAAGATCCCAGAGCTAGGTTAACCGATGGTGATTTGGCATTGCCTTCCATCGCATGAAGATGACATCCTATTGACGGGTCCTACAGTTTAATGTTGATTCCGAACCACTTGTGTCCTCGCTGGGAATCGAACCAGCAATACCCTGATTACACTATTAAGAACAATAGAAACACATTTAACATCGCAACAAATATAGATAAGAAACGTTTCATATCGGTCACCCTGGTCGGTAAGAGGAAAACTCGTGAATTCTATATACCTTATATACCTGAAGTCGGATACAGTAATATACTTAATTGACATGACAATTCGCATTGTTTATGATATAAAATCAAAACACAACATTCGAAATGCTAGAACAAAAAATGTCGTTTTTAGATTTAAGACAAAGACTTTTACGCTAAATTTAAAGACAGTCTTCTTTATTGGCAAATAACTTTTCCGGCATCTTCTAAACTAACCAGGGAAGCCAGTTGTTTTCTTTCTTTCCTTTTCTTTTCTTTTTGATCTATATAATGTCACTTTCGATCATGGAGTTCTACGTAAACTATACAGGAGTGAGTACTTAGTGTTGAAAGATAGACGCCAGAGCAAATATTTAAACTCGTTTGTCCACTTCCAGTCTAATCCGATGTGGACCAAATCTTCAGTTCTACCTCAGTTTTATACGCTTGATATCGCTGTGTGGCCTATCTTTTGATTTAAGTCTTAATTCCTAAGTTATTCAAGTAAGAGTATATCGTACTCTGCATACAATTGAAAATGCTGCAAAAAATATTTGTTTTTTGCAAGAATTAAGTCATAAATTAAAAAACGGGCCACGCAGCGCTACCAAGCGTAAAAAACTGAGTTAGAATCGAAAATTTTGTTCATATTGGTTTAGACTGGAAGTGGACAAACAATATTAAGTTTCCTCTCCGCTCCCTAGCTTCACATATTCATGAAATTTTCAATGGCTGCAGTCAGTCCAGTATCGTATTAATAGAAGACGATGCTTTCGATAGAGGGTAGAACTTAAATATCAAGTTAAAGCTGTCCGAAAACTAGAGATAACTTTATGTTCATATTAATGACATACGTCTTATTTCAATTATATTTTTGTGAAAATTGCCGACTAGTGTATATCCGACGACCGGTACGCATACCCTATTTTAAATTTTATAATTTTCTATGTAAATTAATGCAGTTAAACCGTTGGTTGTATAAATTACAGCATTAGTATTTTGTGTGTGTAATATTCATGTCACTTGCGTTGAATTCCTAATGCTGTATAATATTTTTAAATATATCTCTATTTTCTTAATAAGGTATTCCTCTAAGTATCAACATTATATTTAACGAATAAAAACGAGGATGGCATTTTGAACATAGGCCTGACCGACAGCTTCTCGAATCCTTTGCCCTTCCCTCCCCTGAGCCTTAGGTGCCTAAAAGTCGTTAATAAAATTTAAAAAATATCAAAACAATCTTCTGAGAACAAAAATAATAGTTATCAAGAACGTTTTATATGTGATTTTTATATTAAATTATACCTTATACTGATCAATTTAATTAGGAATTGTTTGTATCTTACATGTTGAACTTAACTAAGGTGAACTCGAATGTGAATTCTCAATTGTTTTTCTTCACAAGAAGATCGTGCGTGGCACATACAAATGATATAATACCAGGCAACGCACGGCTCGCTGTTTCCTTCGTGCCAAACAAACAGAGAAACAGTTGAATGTTCAACATGCGCCACGCTGGGAATTAAAACCCACGTAGACGGTGGCGCCAACCCTGCCTCTAGTGGAGTTTTATAACTCTATGGATAAACCCCAGCGTAGAATAAAACGATCCTTTCCATATGGAGCAAACTAAGTTTTTAACGATAAATAAATAAAAGATCACAAATGATTAATGTAAATGTAGAAGGATAGGTGAGTATAGCATTAGTGAAACATATAAAAACACGATTACCATCATAGCTGTACGATTCAGAGGTCCTCTGATCAAAAATGTGGTAGGTACGTACGGTGTTATCATATTCCATAAACTTGTCTGCACAGAGAGCAGTCGTCGTATACAATGGTCAGCATTGTCTGTACACCCAAGCATCAAGTATAATCACCTTGGACGCAAACATTACCATTGGCGAGACATAATACTGTACACACACACACACACATACAAGTAACCGTTACGATGTTAATATATTGATTACATTTTTTTTAGAATATCCATTCACCCATAAGCATGGCCACATAGCCAACAAACGAACTAGGTAAACATTCGAACAATACCAACAGCGACAATTATCTGTGTGTATGTGCGTGAACAGTAAGGAGTAGAATCGATCAATCAATCAAGTATCCCTCATTCGTCTAGGTAAACGAAGGCACCGTCGAAACATAACTTTACTATACATAACCACTATTCAAAAAGTCTGTATAGAATGCACATAGTAACAAGGATGATGATAAAGACCTACACAAATTTACAGACGATCATTTAGGGAACACTAGCATGTAAAATTAGAGTACATTCCCTACTCTAGTGATAATAAAATGTAAATCGAATGCTCACTGTATTATTATTATCATAATATCATGCTGCTACAGAGATACATATATGGAAATAAAAAGTTTACTGACATTAGTTACTTATTATACCATCATGTCTATTTCGGTTGCTCTTAGTTTAATGTAAACGTTAACTACACAGATTCATACTGTACATGTTTGCTATCATATGGAACACATCGCGGCTATATCTTTAGCTATTAGTTTCTGGATAAGCGCACTAAAGCTTATGGTCAAGCAGGTAGTTTAGCCCACATTTAAGTACAAATATCGGTGATCCATTCCTATGCAATAGTAAATACACTTGAAATAAGTCCATAAAATTTGTAAGATCACACAGCCTGGTGAGGGTTCTTTCACGAGTTACTTTTGTACAAGCAAAAACTAGACTTAGCAAATTCGTGTCATTTATAAAACATCCATCACACACAACCGGATACCGATGACAGTTCCACTGATCGAGCACTGTCCACACACAACGTTCCTCAATAATATGATAATTGCACTTACACAAGGACCACATCGTATCATTTACAAATACACGGGTTGTACTAATACTGCTATCACCAGGGAATACACTCTTATTGTTCACAGGTGCACCCCACACATAATAATCTATGACAGGGTTCCAACACAGTTGCAAGGAAGTGAGACTGGGTGGGGTCGTTCAGTAAACATGACTAACTTTCATCATCGGAGGAACACACACAGACCATCCATAGTTATTAGTCACTGAGCTCACGTCGATCTTTCCTCCAACACAAAGCGGTCAGTCTGTCCAACTGGTGTTCAAGTAGATACTCAATGCCACCATCAAACTGTTTGCGACGATCGTGTCCATCTGGATGCTGTTTAAGGTAAACGTCAAACACTTCGTCTATATGCAGTTCACTTTTGAACACGGCTTTGGTCCAGCTAGCAAATGAATCATACGTACCATCCAAATACACGTGCTATGCACATCCACCGCTAAAGTGACCTAGGCACACATGTTCGTATTGAAATGGACGTCGATGTCTGCATCCCCAGCAGTAAATTTCAAGAACCGGCTCCCAAACCTCCAACGCTGTCCATATACACTTCTCACTAACAGTGTCTAATGTGCATGTACATAAATCTGATTGACGGTTGGCTTTATCTTCCGCCTTGGCTGCAACGTTACACAGCTCACGTTTATCAACTGGTTCCCACTCTGCCATGTTTCTGTTAACAGTATGGGTTCGATCTGCAACATCGGTAACTTATGTCCCCCCACTTAATTGCGTGATGTTCCCTACGCGTTCACAATACAATGAAAAAGGTACGTTTACCTACATTGTCACGCACACACGCTTGGATGTGACCAATGCGATACTAGACCTATGGGTTATACAATAATGTAAATCGCTCCACCCGTGTGCGTGAATGTCCTCTGCGCATTCCCACCAGTCAATGCAGCACCCGCTGGCCAATGCATACATGCATCCCAATACTAGTAATGCAATAATACAATGACGGTTGCAGATACATGGTAATGTTTAAGCGCACATTTATACGTGCATGTTAAGACTGGAAAACTATATGTATAGAATAAAGCAATATCTTCGGTTATTCATATCCACAATGCAAAGGGGTAATATATTAAACCCATCTCTCACAAAAAAGACAGCCATAACCCTAGGTAACGTAATATAATATTCCCTACACAGTACACACATAGGATGAAATAAAACACTTGACAGCACTGGTTCTAATACGCATGCGTTAGCATATATGGTTCTCATAGTAGGACCACACCACATTTAGTTTGCTCCAGCACTATGGCAGATATAGAGGTTATCGTTCTTGACGACGACGAGGTTGACGATAGTGTGCACAGCACCCGCGATATTGCTGATAGTATCATCACAAATAAAACAATCTCAGAACAACCTATTTTCAATACACCGTCCACGTGCAATTGTAAATCGGAGGGTACTATTGTGGAGTATATGCCACAGGCTACAAAACGCTTTCATATGAATGAGTACCCTATGTGTGAGTTATGTCATTATACAAACATTGAATTCAAGACTAAGGTCATACGTATTTTCTCAAACACTGTTCTTCTTAAACAATTGTACGGACATTATAGTAGGCAAACCTCTTTGTCTAGTACTGCAGGCTATAAATGGTTTTATATCAGCATCAAAGCTCTGTTACCCTTAGTAGCACGTGAAATATAATAATTAGACTAACCTATTTATTTATTTATTAGAAGTTAGCACGGATACAGCAAACGCCATTTTACACCGTTCTTGTAACAAACAATAAACAATAATAAAAATAATATAACAACAAAGACTTATGCAATAGGAAACAATACCATTTTGTTTTCATTCATTCATTCTAGATTCATATAACAAACCTTTAGAAATTTACTTTTACTGAAGCATAAATCTGGTGGCAAAGGAAGAGTATTGTAAAAATGTGGTAATCTAAATACAAGAGATCGCTGGACTAAACACAATCTCGGTTTTGAGAGGTAGAAATGGTGTGAACGACAATTTTGTCTGGGTACTCTTAGGTAAAATTTGGAAGAAGGTCGTTGGTCCTGAGTGTACCTTGCCTTATTTTATAAAGAAATTTCAAGTAATTTAGTTTTCTTCGTGTGTCTATGTGTTTTAAGTCAAGAGAATTCAAAATGCCTACGTTAGATTTGTGTTGGAGGTAGGGTACCCTGTGTTGTACAATGCGGATAAAGAAATTTTGGACTTTGTGCAATTTAGATAAATTGGTTTCACAAGCCATAGACCAGATAGATCAACAGTATTCAATAGTTGGAAGTACACAAGTGAGAAAATATGACCTAAGAGCTCTGAAATCTTTAATATCGGTAAACCTGTAGAGAAGTCCAAGAAGTTTGAGTGCATTAGAAGTTACGAATTCAATATGAGGAGTAAAATTGAGTTTTTCATCAAATATGATATCCAGGTCTTTGTAATGGTCTACCTACCCATGGTATATTAGATGAGGCTAATGTGTACGTACATTTTGTGTTATGGGTTTTCAGTTAGAAACGTATTGCAGTAGTTTTGCAAGGATTGACTTTCAGTAACCAATTATTGCACCACATTTCAATAGCATCTTAGCGGCTTGAAGGAATAAAGTATCTTCAGTAGATTTAATTGTCTTTAAAATTTTGCAGTCACCAGCGTAAAGAAGTGCCGAGCAAGAATTATCTATCTTTTCACATAAGTCATCAATGAAGAGGGAGAATAAAACTGGTGCTAAGGAACTTCCTTGAGGGACACCTGAAAGCATGGGGAGCCACTTGGATGTTCTGCCAGAGAAGACGACACGTTGTTCTCTGTCAGACAAATATGATGTTAGAGGCTGAAGGAGGGGTCCGTGTATACTAAAAAAGGAAGTAAGCATGTATAAGAAGTTTGTGATTGACAGTTTCAAATGCTTTGGAGAAGTCTAGGTATATGACGTCAAGTTCTTGTCTATTTTCTAGGGTATCCGTGGCGTGAGACAGTAGGACAGCTAAGTTGGTATCACAGGATCCATTCGGTACAAAGCCATTCTGTCAGGGAGAAAGAAATGGGAGGACGTGATTTTGAATTCTGTCTGTGATGATTTTTTTTACAAATTAACGCATGCACACAACGCATCATTTCTGCACATCACGCATGCGCAAAGTAAAACCTATTAGACAGCCTCGATGTATAAATCAGTTGCTTCTAGCAAATCATCAGATATGGAGAGTTCAAAATACGCTAAGACTGTAAACGGCGAGGAACCTTGCTGGTGTGTGCCACACTATATTAAATAGACATGTGTCGAAGCACTATTACGAAAGGGTGGATTTGCAAATTAATTTGAAGTACCAGGTGTATGAATAAGTTTTTGCCGTCTTTTTGGTAAAGAAAACACGTAATTTTCAAGGGAAATTAATTTTGTTTTATTCAAAATATTGACCATCGGCTTCTACACATTTCGCCCATCTTTCACTTAATTGATTCATTCATACCATGCCAGAAAAAATACTTGTCTTTTGCGGCAAACCATTCGTCGAGCCATTTTCCAACGTCTTCGAAATTGCTGAAGTGTTGCTCTGCGAGCGCGTGCTCCATTGATGCGAAGAGGTGATAGTCAGATGGCACCAGGTCTGGGGAGTACGGCGGGTGCGGAAGGATGTCCCATCCAAGCGATTTCAAGGTGTCTTTCACTGCTTTTGCTGTGTGAGACGGTGCATTGTCGTGTAACACAACCACTTTTCCATGTCTTCGGGACCATTCCGGTCGTCTTTCGATCAATGCGTGATTTAAATTAATCATTTGTTTTCGATAGCGTTGTGCATTTACGGTTTCGCCGGGCCTCAAGAGCATAATACACAATACCGCTCTGGTCCCACCAGACACAAAGGATGGTCTTCTTGCCGAAGCGATTTGGCCTTGGTGTTGAAAAACCGGCTTCACCAGGTGAAAGCCACGATTTTTTCCGCTTCGGGTTTTCAAAATAAATCCATTTTTCGTCACCCGTCACAATTCGATACAAAAAGGATTTTCTTTCGTGGTGTTGAAGCAGCATTTCACAAGTGACTTTGCGATTTTCCATCTGACGTTCATTCAAATCGTGTGGGACCCATTTACCCACTTTATTGATCTCCCCATTGCTCGTAAACGTCTGCTGATTGTTTCTTGTAACACATTTTATGCTTTTGCCAATAGCTGTTGAGTTTGAGTTGGGTCATCCTCCAATAACACCTGCAATTGCTCGTGTTCGCACTTTTGTCGTCTACCAGAGCGTGCACTGTCTTTCACATTGAAATCACCACTTTCAAATTGTCGAAACCATGTCTCACATGTTCTAATCGATGGAGCGTGTTCACCATATGTTTCTAGCAGCAAACGATGACTTTCAACAGCCTTTTTCTTTTGATTAAATAAGAAAAGCAATGCGTGCCGCAAATGTTCTTTTTCAGGCACAAACTTCGACATGATCACTGAACGATAAAACAAAACCGCTAGTGTTTGGCGGACTCAACTTGTGTGTGTTTGTAGTTTAATGTCAGACGAACAAAATGACGTATGTGTCAAATGAATACGCTGCGTACTTTTCGCTGGCGCCATCTCTTAGTTAAACTGGAAATTACTTATGCATACACCTGGTATATTGTAAGCCACTATGAGTTAACGGAAGAAGGTGAAGTGTGCAACTGTGCTGACTATAATGATAATCAGTTTGTGCTTCATATAGTTACGGAACCTAATATGATACAAAAGATGTATAATCTATTTACGGAAGTGCATCCCTGTTCCCGAATCACCTTTATCCAGTTCCAGTTGGCCTTCGCCCAACGAGTCACACATTATCTGGACGAAGTGCGCACTATACTCGAAACTAAGGTGTCACAATAAAGTTTGCTGTGCATGATAGTACCCGTAGACCATGTTCAACCTGCACGTTTATTCCTGCAAATATAGTGAAGAATCAGACTTCCCTACTATGTAAACGTTCATATACAGTCTATATTGTGTATCATTAGTGATCCATAAAACTAATGATATTATTTATTTATTTATATTGAGTGCAATACATTCATTCCTGCAAATGTAGTGAGCTGTTTCATAGTTCTCTGTTGGTATTGGTGTCCCTCATACTAATTATGTAGATGGTCATCGCCGCTGTTTGTATCCGTTGTACATCCAGGGCGGCAACTTTTTTCATGCAAATGTAATAAACAAGTGGGATCAGCATCGTTCATGGTGCAGTGATTATATTAGTGAACTACGTATTATTTATTTAAATGGTGCGTAATTATGTTTGTATAATCGTGATGGTGGTGAACACAAATAGTGGAATAGTTTTGTGTATTGCTGGTGGTGGTGATTGATTTATTTCTACTTAATAAATACGAATATGTAAGGTTTAGTTTTATTTACTCAATGATCAGTGGCATGCGTTTTCCGATACCTCCTTTTCTTTGATTGATTTACAGGAATTGTACAATTCAAGTACATACTATGTTGTGAGAGGTTCTAGTCATATCGAACTCGTTTGCACTAGTGCGTATGCATGTTGAAGGTCAGATAAGAGGTCTTAGTACAAATACATATACTGCAATTATACTTCACAATGTTATGTGAAGCCTCTGGATGTGTATTACAGTTTTAATATTGGAACTGGGAATGTTGTATTTCCTTTTCTTTCAAGATCTTTTACAATTCGAGTTCGAATTGACAAAAAATTTATATAAAATACATTGGAGATATTTCCTTATGAATATACAATAGAACGTAGTCAACAGTCAGTCACCCGTTCTGTGACGTCAGATTCATTGCATTCATGTACATCATTTTTTTTTGCGATTTGGTGGAGTATGACTACTTGCTTTCATTGCATTCATGTACATTATTTTTTGCAATTTGGTGGAGTATGACTACTTGCTTTCATTGGATTCATGTACATCATTTTTTTGCGATTTGGTGGAATATGACTACTTGGTTTCATTGCATTCATGTGCATATTTTTTTGCGAGTTGGTGGAGTATGACTACTTGCTTACCCATGTCATGTTGTGCGGGTAGACCGTATTTACGATGTGTGCCTGTAGACCTGGTGTTGATATACATACTTTTTTAATTTATTTAGACATTGCCCACGATAATAGTTTATCCAGTCCCCACTCGGGTTTTTCACTCTCACTGCCATCATGAAATACAGAGATAATACTTTCACACTTGGTCGCGGGTAATTTTTCTTTCACTGTACTGCTCCCTCCTACCCTACGCCTGAGGCAAAGTTGTTTGGAGATGTTAAATAAATTAACTACTCTGCTCTCTCCAATGGGTAGTGTTGTCAAACCAGATTTTTTGAAAATTAAATACAATTATCTGTTGCTGTTTTCCATTCTGAAAACGTTTATGTGTGTGTGTTTTAAAAAACGTTCTTAAGTTTCGACACCCATTTTGCGATTACAGATTCTAACAGTTGACGATATAGAATTGATTGGTGGAACAAAATATGGGTAAAGGTTGAGAAAAGTATCCTTTCCTTAGTAACTACCATCCTAAACGTACTATACTTCATAATAAATAAAGAAATATTATCCCTATGCTGACATTAAAAGCTATTTAAAGTGTGTATTTGCCACATTTGCTATATTAGAACCAATTCAAAATATTGGAATGGTAAATTTCCAATACCTCCTACATGCTCCAAAGGTTGAAATATGGGTTTTTATACCGTTCGATAGAGAAAAACACCCTGCCCTTCTGCTGAAATCCCAGCTACGTGTAAACAACTGCATCCAGAGTTACAATTAAAGTAGTTAGACACTACCGTGACGCATCACAACTTAAAACCATCCGAAACCTGCTCATTCACAAAGAGATATGTTCGTATTTCGTTTATCTTGATAAAAGTCTTTATGTACCGGTATATTTTAACATATACATCGACACTTCACGTATTATATATAGTAATGTGTTGATAGTGCTGCACTTACAAACTTGTTAGTAAACTTTCATTCAGTTGTATTTTACACTTGTTCACTATTTTTTTTAGTATTGAAGTAGTCTAGAAAATAAAACATAGGTGCACGAATTACCAGATTAATATGTGGACTATAGGCATCTAAGGTTCGGGTAGATCTATCGGAAGAGAAAGGATTTAAGAAGGTGTCGCTCAAGGGTGCCATTACATCATTTGACTGGTTTGACTGAGAAGAAACCGTGAAAAACCTCAGAATGCTCTATGACTGAGATGGAACAATCATCCTCTGGATTGCTACGCAAATGCTCAACCACTGAGCTACGCTGATTCGGTTGCACGTATTAGCATGAATATGGATTTGAAAAAAGAATGCCAGTTTTCGTAAGTTTTTAGTGAGCTGAAACCTTTTAGGACAGTATTAATCAACAAATCATTCTTAAGCACACAAGTTTAACCATTCGGAAAAGTTAGCATCGGATACAATAGAATCAAGGGTTGAGTAAAACTAGATTTTTGTGTTCCTAACGTGTAGTTAAAATACTATGATGAGTTCGACTTTTTTAAAAAGAATTTCCACTTGTGTTGTGAATTTACATTGAAAAATATTTACTTTTTCTCGTTTGAATCACTGTATGTTCATTCAGTTATTGAAACAGGACATGACCATTTAAAATTTGTACGCACACGTATCTGAGTTTGCCATCTCTATCACAGATCATTATGCAGATGTATAGGGAACAACACTGTTCATGTGGAAAGCCACTCAAATGTGAGTCTATTTCATGATATTTTACTAGAGCGGTCTAAACATTGCAGGCGAATATACGATATTATCTGATGAGATAAATATATTATGTAAATTGATATGCAGTTCGATAGGAAGACTACACTTTATTTCAAAAACAAACAACCAATGTGTCTGAATGTTTCGAAACAGGGATGCTATACAACTATGAAACTCGAACACGCCTCAAAGATTGAGAGTCACACAAAGAGCAATGGGAAGATGCATAATAGGAATAACCACAAGGGACGGGAAGCCAAATAAATAAACATAATGAATGTACTCACGATTCTGAAAAATAAAGTGAAGTTGACTTGGTCACATAGTTAGATGAACAAATAGAAGATGGACGAAAAACGTACTATTGGATTACTAAAGAAACATCGATCGATCCAGAAAGCGGCTAAATGTAAGGTGGGTAGATGAAATTGCTTTTTCAATTGTATAATAGCTCGCTTTCCAGGTTTTATCTTTGTTTGGTCTTTTGCACAGACTGCTTCACTTTTATAAAGATAAGATAAAATGAATTGAATGGGCGGTAACAGCGCTATGGCTTACGCCCGTACCGATACGGGGGAAGCCCCTTATCTTTGTCACGTCTAAAATTAGCTGTTAACTAAAATGATAAAAGCTTATAAAAGCTGAAGATGTAAGCTCTTCGGAAAAATAAAATCGTAGTAAAAACTAAAGATGTATATTGTCTTTAGCATAAAAGGTAAAAACGTGAAGGCTGTAAATAGGCCTTCACAAAAATAAAATAATACTACATAAAACTTAACAGCTATGGGACATAATCATCTCGGAGAGACGGAGATAAACCTGTCTCACGAACATACCTAAAAACTCTCCGCAACATACCTGGTGCATTCCCTAACAATGACACCATGTCATTGGGGATGTTATAACTTTGTCTGAGATGATTATATCCGGGACAATCTAAAAGCACGTGACGAATACTTAAAACTACATTGCAATTTTGACAACGTGGTGGATCCAATCGTCGTAACAGATATCTGTGTGTTACGCGACTGTGTCCTATACGTAGACGACATAAAAGAACTTCTTCACGCCTACTATCTCGGCAAGATGATTTCCATGGAGCAACTGTTACCTTAATTTCTTTCAATTTATTCACAGCTACGTCATCCCATCGTCGCTGCTATTCATTGCGTGTAACTTGGTTATAATATATCATCATGTCCTGAAATGGGACATGCGGAATATCAATGTTAGCTCCTAAAGAGGCCTCACGAGCAGCTTCGTCTGCCAATTCACTACCATGGATACCAACATGACTTGGTATCCACGAAAAGACAACCTCACCACCGGCAGAGCAGATAGCGTGTGTCTTGCATAGAATATCTTGCACGAGCGGATGTTTCGAATACATATTGTCGAGGCTTTGAACAACACTCTTCGCATCTGTACAAACAAGGATGCGGTTGAAACCATGAACAAGACTAAAATCCAAAGCCTTTAAAATAGCATATAGCTCAGCAGTAAAAATACTGGCTTTGGGATTAAGACCAAATTGGCGGGCTTCCCCTTCTACAACAAACTCGCATCCAACAGATTCATCGGATTTGGATCCATCGGTAAAAACAGAGATAAAACCTGGGTCCTGACTCTGCAACGCAAGAAAACGTTGCTGTAATTCAATCATGGAGGATTTCTTGAAGTGTGATAAAGAAATATCAATCCGTGGGCGGGCTAGTGTCCACGCCGGACGGAGACTAAAACGCACAAGACAGACAGTTGGGAGGTCTGCATTCAGATTCTCCAACAACTATGACGCTCGGATGCCAAGCGGTCGGGTAGCATGACCACGGCGTTCAT
>JAGDQP010027602.1:9273-19937 GCA_022664845.1 Lepisma saccharinum
TTAATAATAAAGGACGTACGTCATTTGCGTAAATATAGATAATTTCACAAAAGTGATTCGCTGAGAACTCATTATCAATAATGCATATTAGCTGTGTGTCTCTAAAGATGCAGGTCCGCGGTATCTCAATGGTAGAGCGCTCACCTCTGGTGCTCGGGCTCGTCGGTTCGATCCCTGTCCATATCTTGTGGGCTTTCTCGTGGACAAACATCGTGTGCGTTGTTCTCCCGTTTCCTCCCACTTTCTTCATTCCACGAATTAATGCCATTATCATCCATCTGGACTGAGCTAAAGTTGCCTAAAAACATTAAAAATTAATTCTAAAAATGCTGTTCAAAGTGCTCTCCGCCACATAATAAACTGAAAATTGAAGTTTTCACTGCTGACAATTAAAGCCTTTCCAGTCTAGGAAACATTTATATTTTCATCTAAGCAGAAATTCCACGGTTTTCTCAAAACTCACTGACTTTTCCAGGTGGGTGGCCACCCTGTCCAGAACTTTTAAATCGCTGTAAATAGAAAATTGTTGTATCATCCGGTGTATATCATTATATTTCATTATCCCTTCTTAAAGATATTCTCCTGTTAATTTCTACTCCGCTATTGACATAAAGAGTCCTCAAATACGCACATCAAATACCGGTAATTCTTGAACGTGAAATTCCACAGCAATGATGCACCCTGGCCAATATAGAATTTTTTACTGCCATAAATCATAAATCCAAGATCCGATCCAAATTTTTGCTCTATTGCTTGATTTATGCATATCAATTCGTACGCGTTACACGCAATGTCAAATTGTTTAGTAGTCCTCTGCGACATACACATAGGCAAAGTGCACTATGTTAATCATAGGAGCTCAGTATAATCTTGTAACAATGGAGACAGATAGTTCCACTCCTGAGAAAGCATTCTGAGCATAGTTGAAAAAAATATTATGCATTTTGTGCTTACTTCCTGAATCCTTCTGTTCATGTATTCCTTGTTGTCTTTACTATATGTTACAAGTTTTAACGTAAAATGGCTGGGGCTGTATCCGGCACACAAATAAATACCTAAATAAGATATTGGATCACGTTATGACAAATCGAGAACAGATACACACAAATACATGACTACAATATATGGCGTACTTACCTGTCAAACTGTTCATCCGTTAAACTCTTCTCCCGTTCTCGTTTAGGACTTGTCATCACGAATCTAAAAATGATGGACAACAACACGCTCTGAAATAGAAAAATGCAGTACATATACAGTGTAGATGCAACAACAATAGAAAACTTAATTAAAATGGGAGTTACAAACAAAACTTAAATTGATGTCTGTGGGTGCATGCAAGAACCTGAGAAGTGACCTTTTAGTAGTTTCGAAAATCTTCAGGTTTAATAAGTAGAGAATGAACAGAAACGCCGTCTTTTGGGCAACCAAACATAGTTCCCAGGAAACTATTAAGATAGTTATCGAGGGTAACTTTTTTTTTTTTTTTTTAATGTCACTTATCAGGTGCCCATGCAGTCCATGGCCCTGGATATATGCATGACGAAATGAAGTACACACAAATATCAAGATGCATGGAAAGACAGAACAGCAAAGGATAAAACCAAGTAGTATTCGCGACAGTCAAGAAAATACTTAGAACTCGTGGCATAAGGTAAATGCCAAGAATTATTACTAATATTCTAAACGAGCTGGTGAGCTTCTAAAAACGGAACCTACAGTTTTTGGTATAGTGGACTCCAAACCACTTCGTTTAATGGACCACGCGCACACAAAGTGAAAGCGCTAACTACTCTTCCACCACAAGTTCAATTTAGGTTAAGAGTACGACTCCAATTACAGGAGCCGCCTCCTTAACCGGACCAGGGCCAGATAACAAAATGGCCAATTAAGCCGAATTATATGGAATAGAGTAAACGCAACTCAACGAGATGAGATGAAAAAAATAACTGAAATATACACATATTTACTGTATCACTGTACTTTTTAAACTAACCAAGTATAGACTAAATCTTTTAAAATACATATTTAAAGAAGGAAAATACTATATTCTAAAAGAAATCAATATTTTTTTCTCAGCTGAGCGTACGGATAAAAGGGCGTCCTACTGTAATATTTAAGGTACGATAAGTCACTTAACCAGTACATGGATTAATAGTTTATATGACGTCCTCAGGTTAACTATTCCGAAGTATTCTAGGTATATGATATTTTTATCATTATTATATTTAAATTACAGTAATTTCTGGGGAATCCTTCAAGTTTGTGACGTTCGGGGGTCTATCGCATAAAGCTACTAATAATGTTAGTAGTAATTCACAACTTAGAAGTTAACAAAATACAAGTACTAATAATTTCTGTTGTATAATAATTTTGTGGTTTCTAATAAAATGAGTATTAATAATATTAGTAATTCTAACAAAACTACAAATGACAGTTTTACCGCGACTTCACATTTGTTTGAACTTTGTGCATGGGTAACATAACTTGTCTCTAAAAATGTTAAAGCGCGATGAGTAACCGAAAATTAAACTGTGCGTGTTACAGAAAATTAAAGAGAATAAGTGCCCAGCAATAACAGACGGTCTTTTTGCGGAATAGTTTGATTATTGATTAAATAACAGCGTATTTCCATTATACCATTAAGACACTGTGAAGTTACTTGGCTTACTTATACTAAGGTAACATTTAATGTTTCTTTCTCTCTTTCATAAAACCGATACTACCACACCTACATCAAACATAAAAAAAAAAACTTTATTAAATTTTAGTAATTATAGACTTGGGCCTGTCACGATGCCATTAGCTCTTAAGCTTTACAATCCACAAACATCCATGCCCCAGCCGGGATTCGAACGCAGAACCTAGTAGAATCTGGCCTGACACCTCAGACTGCACGACTATCGCGGCTGGCTCCACATTACACATAGTAACGCAATTAACTATACTTTTTTTTTATGATACATGTAGTTGTTAAGTGAGTCATGTAAGATACGTGTACATTAAGTCCCACTCTGTGAACTCAATACTGGTCAAATTTATTTCAATTCGTGGCGTATGGTTTGATTAGTTTATTTTGATTTCGTACATTCTAATATGAGTGAACTTTATTTCGTACCGTTAGGTTAGACTGATGACTCCTCATTCACAAGGCAGTTCAAACAGAACTGACTCCAGATCATGAATAAACACCACACCAAAGGAGTTGAATCCTAGAGGGTCAGTCATCTACACCCATGTTATCCCATTATCATACAGTACTTAGAAATAAGCAACCGCAAACAAACCTAAGAGAAACCTATGATTCTATCATCTCCAGTACTTGCCTTGCACTTTGTAACAAATGATTCATTCTGTATATTAGAACCTTCCATTATATGACATTGAGTGTACTTCAAATGTTATTTCGAATATGTAGAATGCAGAATGTGATGAAGGATCATGACATGAAAGTAATTATCTGAAGTATAATCATGTCATATATAAGTAATTAATTAGTGAATTACCCATAACCAAGTTCACTGTAATCGAATTCTTATTTCAGTGTTCGAGTTCTAGGGAGAGAATGGTTGGAATTTTTCCTATACAAATCATCTTTGGTCCTGCACGATATGAACAGGCCAAAAATAAGATACGGTTAACATTCCGTATCGTGAGGCCAAGATACATTTACAAGATTTTTAAATACTTTTTTCATGGTTTTCTTTGCAGTTTCTTGGTTTGGTTAGGTTAAGTTAGTTTATGTTAGCTTAGCTTAGGAACGGTGAGGTTTATGTTAGGCTGACTCACCGATACGGAACTAGAACCTAAGATACTCTATATGACAGCAACTCTTCGCACTCTCTCGAAAATGCACAAAACGATCTATACACCATATCAATAAGCACTGAAAACCAGTGGGGTCCAACTTGTATTTAAGACAAAAAATAATGAACTGTTCCAATAAATGTTCACACTTCATGTCCCATATCAAACTGCCCGTACATCAGTACAGGAAGGACATGTAATAACTAAGGTTCATTAATATATCACCTTACTTCTTGTGTTAATAGTGAACACCTCAGCTGAGCTCTATTAAGATTTTCACATGATTTGACATGCCCACCTTGTTCAAATGTCATGATTTTCTCCAGAGACAGTGTCCTTCACCCAACAAAACATGCAAGCTATTGAACTAAAAATTATGACTATTACACGTATGAATGAATTGCTTGCGACAGTTTTCTCATCTTACCTCTTCAAATATGTCAACAATTATATATACACTTTCTTCACAACACTCAACGATAAGCAGCTGTCACTGCAGGCGTTTGTTTTGACTTCAGTGTTGCCTGCCCGGGTGTCTAAAGAAACTTCAAATTCATGTTTTCTGCCCCTAGAATTAGACAATGAATTTCTATTGGGTTGCTCACATCCGCAGGCTGCAGGACAGGTCGTATCCAGGTGACGGTCCAAGAGGTACGGACCACATTTGAAATTCCGATATCTAGGTAAAATTAGTATAATTTTAGACGTAATTATACGCATTTCATATACATATGAACCCTAGCTCTCAGAAACTAACTGCTGAACCGTGAGCCCCCTACAAAACGAAATTCTGGCAACGTGCCTGCTCCGGGATTCAATGTTATAATTATTTAGTAGAAGCAGGCCCATACGTATGCACAAACGCATGAGGTGCTAACTAGGAGACCTGAGATATTAGTCGTCCAAATAATGAGCTTTAAAATTGAAGAATTAAAATTTACAAATGAATTGTGAAATTTACCCTCATAAATACGGTAATCAAGAATGGACATTTCCGGTAGTATTTTTTTATTGCAATAAAAAATTCTTCTATTGCAGCAGACTATGGAAAACATTTTCTTTTCTTTCTGTGATGAATCTATCAAGAGTTATAAAGACTTGCTTCAAAAGAGTCTCAGCCTTGCACTTAATCGGGCACCGCCATGTTATGACGTAATCAGTCTTCCGACTGCTTGTCATTGACATACAGATGGTATTTGATTCGTTACTATTGTTAAAAAGAGATCGCAAAAATGGATCGAAAGAAATAGTATACGTGGTGAATAGCGTTTCTGTATGCCTTAACACGTCATTTAGTTCGTTTTATTCATTTAAAATTACTTTTACTTTTAATACTTTTTAAGATATTGATATAGTTTGGTAGCTTCAACACTAATTTATATCAGCTCTTTTTTTCTTTTTTTTTCATGATTAAATCATAAGATATCTTCTAATAATGCTCTTTAGAACTCTTGTATTTAAAAAGAATTACCTCTTTTTTCTGTAAAAAATAAGGGTATTTACATCCGACAATCGTATACTTTTTTAATGAATGCTAGTGAAGTATTTTTCAAGAACTTAAACGCACATGAATTAATAGTGCTCGTTACTGCCATCTGTTAACAATTTAACGTACTTGTAGACCGTGAATATATTGAATAGTTTTAATATGTAATTGTATAAAATTATAATAAAAGCATGTAAGAAACAAAAACGTAAATTGAAACTTTCACATTGAAGTTACTCTTGCGTTTTGTGAAGTAAAATAAAACACGGCCATTGATAGGATTCGAACAGCGTTAGGTGAAAGTATAAAAAATTAAAAGTTGCATGCGCTAACCAACCGAGCTAAATTTACAAGTTATCAACAGTTGCACGAACGAGCGATAAGAAGAACATTGTAAGTTAAGACTGCCCCCTATCTATGTTTCGAGCAATTTCTGTTATTAAAAACATGTTTTGGTGTTTAAACTTATTGAAGTGTGTTCTGCAGATTTGTACATTAATTATTTCGTTAAGTGATGAAGTAAATGTTCTTTCTCATTTTTGTTTTTTGTCTTCAAACTTCTGAATAAGGAACGTAACATAGGCAGAAGCATATAGCTACGGAAATACAACGGATTGATTACGTCAAACCAATCAAAGGATGATTTTCGTTGTATGACGTAGGAGATTGAATTCTCAGTATTTCATGCTATATTTCTACGTAACGGAAAACCGTAGAGCTGAAATTTAAAAAAACATTATACGTTATTTAATCCGATGTACCCAAACAAACTGTAAAATATACAAGGACGGGGAAAACGGAAATGTCCATTGTCAAATAACCAAACATGGCTCAGGTGTGTGGCAAAGTATCAGTATTTACGGGGGAGAGATTTACTGAGAAATATATGTTTTATGTATGTAATTTTAATTCTTCAATTTTATATCTCATTCTCATTATCTCGAGAGTCAAGACCCTTGTTAAACACCCTTACTAACTCCGGTAATACATTTACGTTAGTTTCAAAAAGTTTATACCATTTTAACTTCACTTACATCTATATTTTTATCCTTATCATTTTTGTACTTGCTTTTAGTATATAGTACCCCGGGGGAATTCAGGTCAAGGGCTAAATCGGAACATTTTATGGTTTATTATATATTTGGGCTTGGTGAACTTGAGAGCCACTCGAAGTAGATCGAAGAGAATGCGTATGAAAATAGTGAACTGACTGCAACGCTTTTGACAGCACTATGACAGCTGCTACCTTAGTGGCCGTTTTTTCTGAAGCTCAATGCGGGACATTTTGAAATATTTCACACACACACACAAATAAATCAAATTAATTTTAAAATATGTTAATCATACTTTTTAATTGCTAGTAACCTATGTTATCATTATGTTAGCACAATGGATAATTTAAAGTTCGCTAAGAGATTTACCCACGAAACCTGACTATTTTGTGAATGTTCACAGCCCTGCAATTTTTAACTTCATGTCTGGAATTTGGAAAATTTTAAGTTCACTAATTCGAAGACGCTTAGTTCAAAAATGGCATCAGTTTCTCTCAATCACGTAAGGTTTTTCACAATCATAATCATTAAATTGAGCATAAGGATACTTTCAATTTGTTTTATACACTGTAAAACAGCACCCAATCGCATAGGTAACACAAACTGAAGTAACATTTAGTTAGCAGCAGAGCTTCAGCAAGTGGCATAACAATAGTCAAAGCCATTATTATTATCATCATCATTCTTATTATTATTACCATATATATTCTTCCCCTCATTCATTAAGTAACTTTTTGCATAATCTCTTCTGCTAGGTATCTCTTCTGCATACAAAATATAGCTAAGACCTCATAGAACTAATAACTATCCTCAAAAATGCATAAATTCACCCAGTTCGTAGATCCAAAACACAATTATAACTAACTTAATTCTACTTACTCTTTTTAAATTCCATTCCTTAAAAATTAAATTATTTCTCCTATCTCACTATTTCCAAATTGGCGGCGGTGTCCTTTTAAGCTATCATTCTTGAAACGTTACTAAAGATATCACATAATATTAAAATGTACTTTATCCATTAAATCTAAATTAAATATATTCATCTATTTGCGTAAATTAGTATTTGAATTTCAATATGCTCACCCAATTGAGCCGAACGGTATTTAGCACCCAATGCAAAAGGTAATTGTAAATAGACACTTGGATTTATTTTTTCAAGAACCCAAACTCACATTAATTCAACGAAAGAACTGAAAAGTGTTTTTAATCATCTTTCCAAACCAAAAAAACAAATTCACGTTTACTTGGAGTATAAAATAAAAGTATTAATTCAGTGAATCGATGTAACCAGAGATCAAAGGTACAAAGTATGTTAAAATTGGAGAAAAATATCATATTAAATATTCAAAGTATGAAACGTGGTACATTAATTGATCGATATAATTCACTGCCTCTGATATACCAGTATTGGTTAAACTTTAGTTACTTTTAGTAACAAATTAAGAAAAAACAGTATATATATCTTTGACAGCAACAGTGTATTTTCAGAGAGACGACGGCTAGGATGTTACTTGCTGTTTCCAATGGGCAGCGATCTTCTTACGATGTATGAATGCATAGATCACCCTATGCCCGTACGGGTTCCTCACATTGCTGAAAGCAGAGGGTACATGTTCTTATTTATGGTACATATATTTATTATTTACGGGCATAGGATATATATTTGTTGTTCGTATTTGCTATGCCATGTGAGAATTATCGATATTGTACTTCGTTTTTTGTGACTATTACCTCCTTAACGGGTCTGTTCATTGTGTGATTCGGCACTTTTTTGTTGATGCTACAATGACATTTTTCCAAGATTACATATGTATTGTACGTTTTTTTTATATATTTAATGTCATTACATTTTATTTTTCCGTTTTACACGGCTGTCTTCATTTAACTGTAGGCTTTGTATGCCCTCGAGAACCAATATTAGGATACAACTTGTCCATATTTTAACGCTTTCTAACGACATTAAGTTTAGGGGCAAGAATAACTATACTGTCTTGTAATGTAATTATGGCTTTTTGTTTTGTTTTCCGATTGGCAGGTTTGTTAATTGCTTACTTCACCATTTGGTTTTATTTGTAGAATGAGATTTGCAATGTTACGTGCATTGCTGCATTTATTTTTGGGTACACCCTATAAATTTCCAGCGTTACATATTTGTGGTTTTAAGCAACCATTATACCATCCGTACATTTTGTTACGGGGCAGGATTTCTACATGATGGATATCACTGCAATTGATTTTGCCGTACTACCAAGGTTTCAAGTACGGTCTGCGTTACGCTAGTTTGTTACAATTATACAAAAATCTTCCATGTATTTATCGGACCTGTCTGCTCATTCAACCTTAATTTCTAAAACTCTTGTAGGAACCGCGACAAGGATAACATGACGATTGCCTTTTGAAACCATCCATATGCCTGCGAGCTTCTTCTGTCTAACCGCTTGTTACCGAGACGGAATTAAAAGGGAACCTTTTTATGTCGTTTCTCTCGTCACTTCTTCTAATGAGAGCAAGACCAGATTAATTTATTTCCTTTTGATCGGTTACCTGGTTGCCTTTAAAGGCCGCTTTAGACGATACAATTTCTCGTATGATAGAATGTATACAATCCATAGTACAAGATTTTTCGTACGATAAATCTTTCAATATTGTATAATGTTTTACACGGTACAATTTTGGATACAAGGTGATAATGATGAAACTGCTGGAGTTTATAGTTGTGACATCTCACAAGGAAACATCTTATATTCATAGTAACATTGCCCAATCAGACAGTGTACAATCGATAGAGGAGTGAAACAAAGTGAGAAATCCAAAGTTTTACGAGCCGACACCCAGAAACACAGGAGATACAGAGGAAAGAAGGATCGAGAATCATGTGAAGATAGCAATGCAAAAGATACATTGACACAGAAATAACTTCAAAATGATTAAAGTAATCAAAATGAGACTTGCACAACAGTATAGTAAGCAAACAGTGTACCTACAGACGTGCTCAATAACGTCATATGTAATGCAGTGTTGTCAACTGAACACAAAATGAAGATTTGTGAAATGGTACGGGACACAAATTATAACATCTATAAAATCGAATTATGATTAGAACCATACCTGTGAAGTCTTGATGTACAGTGTTGCCAACGTTTGAAGATAGGCCTATATGAATGTAAAAAGTGTAAAATCTCGGATGTAGAAGAGTATTTTTTTTTATACATACAGTACACGATTCGAACGAGTTGAAACCAAAATATGAGACCACTAACAAGGATATAATAACTGAAGTACAAACATAACGGACGAAGCACAGTGCCGAGGCAGTGTTGCCAAAGTGGAAAATCAGAATAGTATCAAACACAACACACAAGCTGAAATGATGTGTGCTCTTGGATTGACAAGTGATTAGTAGGCTTACTTCTCTGGTGCACGCAATATTGTATCACCGTACACATTACTGGTATAGTCGTCTCAAGAGATAAACCAACTTTTCCCTCGAAGGTTTCTAAGTGGTTCTCCACCCTCCTTTCCTCATGCTGTGAGATTCCGCGGTAAAGTACCCTCTACTTAGCAGTGTAACCAACCCCGTTTTGATTATCGTAGAAGTCTAGCTCACGGTTTCTTACTTGTTGAAAAAATTATGAAAGATGTACATTTCGTTTGTCTACACTATTTTCTGTAATGTGGTAGTCTCAACCTAATATTCAGTAATTTATTAGAGTATAATAGAGTATTACACACACACACACATATATATATATATATATATATATATATATATATATATATATATATAGAGAGAGAGAGAGAGAGAGAGAGAGAGAGACACTCCCTTCGGGGAGAAGCCTCATCCACTAGTGGATTGAATATGGCTGTGACTTTTATATATATTTAACATGATCGATACCCTATTTTAACACTCAGAGCCACCGTCTCATGTGCAGAAATGGCGTGGGTCAAACAATAAGCCACATTGACCCACGACCCACCGTGACCCACTTTCTCCTAGCGCTTTCTTAACCCACGATACACAGTAATTCAATCTTGAACCACTGTCCATAGTGACCCATGTTTGAGCCACGACCCACCATCCATCACGACCAATTGGACCCTTAACGCACTGGAAGCCTCTCTTGGCTCATGAACAATAGAATCCACAGGTCCTGAGTTCGGCGTAGTTCGCATTACGACGCTTGGTCTACGCCGAAAATCAAGTCCACGAAGCCCAGCTTATGAGTGCGCACTAGTCTACTGGCAGACCCCTATTATTATTATTATTATTATTATTATTATTATTATTATTATTATTATTATTATTATTATTATTATTA
>JAGDQP010027603.1:0-22108 GCA_022664845.1 Lepisma saccharinum
CAATTTATTGAGAATATGTTCTATTTCTATGAAAGCAAGCGCAGCATTTGACATGTTGTTACGATAAGCAGTAATGCTGCTCAAGTGTTTGGCTGTCGCCATCTTGCTTGTTTTTATAGAAATATAATATTCTCAACGAATGGGAATTCTGGTTCTCAATTGACAAATAGGAAGTGATTAAATAATGGGATAAGTCGTGCAAGTATCTTAGTTTGTTTTGGGGATTCAGCAATATATGTTTGATCCCTTACACTGTTTAAATCTATAGTGTAGTCGTTTAATTCAAATGTTGTTCACTAAATATCGTTTGCATCTAGTACCTTTACTGTCTGACGATTTAGCCAAGTCGGTAAGACGCTAGAATTTCTAGCTGAGCAACCCATGTTCAAATCTCACTGCTGCCGTAACTTATTTTTTTACAGTACCGAAATCAACACCGTGTGTTGTGTTGATTTAACACACAAAAGTGGTAGTCACGCTGGGACACCACATTATGTTGAATTAACACAACTATTTTTTGCAGTGTACCTAGTTTCAGGAGCAATATCATGTTAATTTATGCATTGGACAGTTATTTTCCCTGAAACTTTACAGGAACGCGACCTGTGCTAAAGCTACCTAAAGGCCATAAATAAAGTTTAAATTTACGGAAATGAGCTGAATAGCTTTGTGACTAATTCTTGGGTAATATCAAGAATCATGTATGTAAACCATTTTCATTTATGTCCATTTATAAACAACGTAAGTCAAATTTACGCAAATAATATACTTATTTTCCAGTTTTCCAAAAGGTCTCGTAGTTTCGTGTTCAAGAATTTGTGTCATCGTGTTTTGTAAACGATGCTAGTTAATGAATGCCATGACATGTATGTTGTTAATGAGTATGACAATAATTAGGCAACTAAACAGTAGAATAATTTCCTTTCACCTCTTTCAGGTGGTGTTAGGATCAAATATTTAACAATGTCCATTTAAAGCTTATCAACAAAAAGAAACACTGATGTGCAAGGATGTTAATTATTGTCCTGAATGGAAATATTGTTTTTCTTCTAAGGTTGCTTTCCTCTCTACTTGTTTGATGAGTACTGAAGCGCGAATAAGAAAAGGTTGTTAGAGAAAGTACTCGAAATGCTTGAATGTACATATTTTTAAAAGAAAAAAAAAATAACTTTTGAACTTGTGAATGAATTGGAGCTGACTCAAGTGTAGCAATAGTAGAAATATTTATCAAATACAACGTAAATACATTTTCTTTCTAGTACGTCTGACTGATTTTATTAATTCAATATTAAGGATTCTCTTTACTACATCAGTGCCTAAGAAACATGTTTTTAAAGTGTTTGTTTCGTTACATTTGTGTATGAAAGCTCAACAGAAATATGAAGAAAAGTTTCTATAATTATTTAAAAAAGAAAGAAAAAAGTACAGCAAGACTATAAAATCCTTTTGCTGGGTTATTTATCTCTATCACCTACGATGCGAGCAGTTTTAGGTTTGATTCCTAGAGGAGCTCATAAAATGTTCATGTCTATTGTGTGTAAACAGTTCAATTGGGAAGTAAAAACATACAATCACACTCAGAAACCCAGTAACACAATTGTTTGCGTTTCATACCCAGCGTTCATTGCCTACCGTCCATTACTCAACCAAAAATAATGCACTTCGCTCATGAATTTTAACATAATTGAATTATATTAGTACAAAATTGAAAGAGTTTAGTAATGGTTGAAATGTTGTCGAGTCATGAAGAGATTCCACGTTAGAAACTACGAATAACACCAATCACTATGTATCTCAATACCTTCCCTTACCGCAAGACCTTGATCTCATTATGGAACGTTCAGAAAAGCAATAGTGTTACATTTTATATTTTTTTTGTTTATTTAGGGTATAGATTCATTTAATTAATTTACAATATTATGAGCTAAAGTAGCAAGCATACGGACCGTTCCTAGCGCCTCAGATGAACTACTGCTGGTGTCAAAATGCCCCTACATGTGGAGATTTTTTAGTAATTTTTCTGCAAATGGTGCAGTATAAAAGGATTAGGTGATATTTTTTATTTTTTTTTAGTAGATCTAACTTTTTGGTACTGTACAATTTGTCGAAGGTTTCCTGATTTTTCTCATTTAAAAAATCCGCATGTAGGAAAATACCTTGATTTCGGCACCAGCAGTGGTTCGTCTGAGGTAGTACTGCTCGTAGAATCCTCCACATACGTATATATGATTAGCTGTCCTGTACTAGTTTAATTGTTAGAACAGCTTCGAGTCAAGATCATGGCAACAATAATTTTTATGTATATTTTTTTAACTTTCTGCATACGGCATTCTTATGCTGATGTTATTTTTCTTTTACTTAGAAGCATTAACGGATGGAGCACGACCTACGAAAGGAGTGCACTTACATGGCAACAATATTTAATTTTTGTCCTAATAATCTGCATACATACTCCAATTAAACTATGTCATTTAAATGATAGTATTACTTAACATCCTTAAGTCGATTATGTAAGCATGAAGCCAACATTTATTATGCAAATATAGAAGGTTATTTAATTATTTATTGCCAAATAATGCAGACAACAACAAGTATGTACATACATTTTACGCTCTAACTTTTATTGTGTTTTCTAACACATTATTGGAGGTTAACGTATAGAACTCGGTACACTAGTTGTGAAATAGGGCATGCTCGCTTTGTACACTATTTTGGAACTAATTGTCAAGCAAATTTACCACATCTAAAATGAATAGAGTTTTTATGCAATATATAAATAATACTAAAAATCGGGGTGGATGATTTTGTAGTGAAGTGAATGAATTAAGGTTAAATTCTCTTTGCATATCAGGACAATAAGTAGACTATTATGACAGACCATATGTAATAATGAAACGGTATGTAGAATTATTGCGTTGCAATGAGTCTTTGTTTCCATTTCACGAGGTGATTTAAACTATCAAAACAAAAGGATTTAGACTTTACCTACATTACGTAGATACTCACTATTTATTTTTTTAAGTGAAAATGACTGCACGTTCGATATCACCATTCTTCGTTATTATTACATAAATTCAAATAATCAAAATCGTTATAGTAATTATATAGGCTCTTATAAATAGAATCAATTATGTTTTTACTTTAGTTGGATAATTGACCATGGCCACGCTTCTTTTCTTCTAAGTGTGTCATAATGCCAAAGTTCTGTTCTCCTGTTGAGACGTATTGAAGGTATTCGTTTGGAATCAACTTAAGACTGTAAGTCTTGTCCTCATCACGTTAATATGACTTTAATTCAATGAGAAAGTATCATCGTCACAACTCTGCTCTCTCCATTCTTTCCCGTAAATCTCGAACTATGAATGAAAAAATTAACAGGTTAAGATTATTTATTGTATGGATCAATGCTAGAGATAAAAGGACTACCAAATTGCTGATAGTGATAGATGTCCCGATTTGGTGATATGCTTTAAATCAGTCACTCTCCTGGTCCACTGAATTTTGAACCTTTAGCTCCAACTATATAATTTTCTTACAATACAACTTCGAATAACACTAAACATTATGTACTCATGTTTGCAATTTTGATCTTAGATCAATAACATCGAAAGTTCCCCCCTCCCCCAAGGATTTCCATTTATGAATCATTAAATCGAAAAGAAAATCTTATGAAACTAGTTTTTTTTTTCTTTTTTAAACAACAAGGACACAAACATTTTAAAGTTCTTCTTCAGATTTTAATTTTTCTCGTTTCAAGTAATGGATGAAGAAGAGATGCTCCATAGCTGCTTTGGTCTGTCAACATTTTATTTTATTGTCGTTGAAAGAATATTATTATGGACATTGGCATTGTATTTAGAATACTTATAGATCTGAAGTTATTGTGTACCAGTACAATTCGACATGCACCTTCACTGAGAAAGAAAAACGTATTTTACACTTTCTGAGTGGAACCTACATCTTTCTTAAATTTTTCTAGTTTCGTGCTCCAGAAGTATAAGTAGTTTGTAGAAGTGTCGCGGGCATAATGTGGGTTTTGAACGCTCCTTTCTAAATGTGGGTTTTGAACGCTCCTTTCACACTTTGTTTCCCAGAATAACTTTTTAAACACTTTTTATACACATTTTGTTTACAATATGCGGTGATAAATTCCGACTAATTAATTTCTGAACCGAGTTTCTTCAAGATATAGCGAACAGTTTGCAGTTTTACTGGAATGACATCTCTTACCACAGTAGCACGTACAAAAAACGAAAAAAGAAAAATTGATTTTACTTTGATAACACCGTTGAATGTTTACCTGTTCAACAGTTTATTCACGGATAAAACGTTAATTTAACGATTAATTGTTGATACAACTTTGAATGCAATGTTGAAAAGGCGGATATTCAAAGGTGTTATCAGTGTGAAATCAACATACTTTTGTGTATGTGCTACTGCCGTAAGAAATGTTATGCCAGTAGTCCAGAACTGCAAAGTACCAACGTAAAATTACCGCAGCTGGCATTTCTGTCAGTACAAAAGCTTTTCTAATGGCTAGGAATTACAAGACAAATGCAATGAATTAGACATTCATGTCAAACATTAGGTCCCCTAGCGACAAAAATGTTTGGTCTTGGCATCTATACGACTTAATGCCATTCTGCAAAGTTTAGCAAGGCCTTTCAAATGAGCAAAAAAAGTGTATTTGTGATAGGGCGAGATGTTCCGTTGGAAACTCCTTGTCAGTAGTAGATTATATCAGCGGGACAACCGGGATTCTAACCCCGACCCCAGCAACATTTTACTTTTCTTCTGTAGGCTGCTACTAAGCACCGCTTGTTGATAATGCTGTGTTACTTCTAAAAAAGAAAAGACTTTAAGAAAAAGAAAAAAAAGGAAAATATTGTTGGGAGATGATTTCGACTTCCCAAATTGGCTCATTTGAAATCTGAAATAAGTGTGTTTAAAAAAGAAAAAGGACATTTTTTTTTTCATTACAGTGTGAATACAATGGAAAATAAAGACCTGGCTTCAAAATCGCCTTACGTGTTTATATTTTGATGACTATGCATTTCGTTCATTTTGTACTACCGTTACATAAGTATTCAACATAGCTCAGAAAGATACACGGAAGTAAAATAAGCAAAATATTCTGTAGGAAGTGAAAAAGCATTTCCGGGCTAAGGGAAGGATGAGCCCGTTGATTACAATTGTGCAGCGACAGGAATTAGAACGGTCATATTACACACAGACAGGGAAAAGACACAAGCATTATGTAAAAGTGAAGTTTTGAAACTGCAGGGAGAGGGAAACTAATTGAACATGCGTACACCTCACATGTGGTAGTCCTTCAGCTGTGAAGTGATAGTTTACACACACACATACACACAGAGACAAGTCCCACAATAAAAGAAATTGTGAGAATGGCATTTCACGGTCAGAATCAAGGACACTGGGAGCCTCATACTTAACATTCCCCAGCGAATTCCGAAAGCAACACTCTCACACACACAAACACACATATACTAAAGGCATTCACACCTTATGAACACGAGTTGGGAATGTTCTATTCATTAATTCACAAACACCAATATTCCTACGCTTTATGGAATAGGTACAGGAAACGTAGAACGAAAACAACTTATTTTAGTACTGAGTACAATAACGTAAATATTTAAATAGTAAATTTTAATTATTTCATCCTATTTATTGTGTATTCACGCACACGTGTTATTCCTTAATAATGTATGTGTTCTGGTGGGTGAGTGGTCTCGCTCATAGCTACTATATAATCAAGAAATCCAAATTCCACTTGCGGAAGGGCACAAGGTAATTGAAAACCATTTACGGAACTTCGAGTCATAGACATACCTCAAGACAAAACAATAATAATTACCATCAGTACAGTACATTCTTGAATCAACCATGCATTAGACTATCCTTTGGTGCTTATAGTATTTCTCCGCATATACAACATTAGGTGAATAAAACATTTTGGATAACATTATGACAGAATGCCGGGAATCGTTAAAATGGTATATAACAGAGTGGCCCAAAAGTCACCTTACCGAAATATACACACACATTTTGTCACTGATATTGACAATATATTTTATTGTTTCCGACAAGAAAATGACATCGCAATGTTGAAGGACACAATTGTACCTCAGTTAAGATGTTGGTTAATTACAACACCACAATCTGGATGCAAGAGTATGGGACAGCTATTCGAGAATTCCTTGATGGAACATTTCACACATGGATTAAGAAAAGGGGCAATGTTGAGTGGCCTCAAAGGTCACCCGACTTAACACCGTACGACTTTTTAGTTTGAAGAATGATAAAGAACAATGTTTATAAAAATGATCATGAGTTTAAGGATAGAATTACCGCAGAGTTTGAACGTTTGAAAGCTTATCTAAAATTAAAAGAAAATTTTTTCACTCGTTATGAAAGTTATGCCACCTTTCTTTGAAAGAGAACGGATGACACTTTGAACACTATCCCATTTGTGACGTTGTACTGCACTAACAATAAACTTGTGCATTAAACATGTTATTAATACAATAATTCAGTCAATCCTTAAGAATCGATGAGTAAGGTAACTTTGGGGCCACCCAGTATAATGAGCTTCCAAAACAAGCTCATTAGCCTAATTTCTGAAATTCAAAATAGATAAAAGGAAGTTACAAAACGAACTTGTGTCTGTCTACCCAACTTTCTGTTACATTTATATCTTATATATTTCGCATTGTGAAGCGATTATAATTAAACTCACAGTAATGTTCTCGGGGCTTTGGTCCTTCGAACTTTTAACTGTTTGTATATTTCACTTTATATCCAAAATACCACAGCAGGTGGTAATGCGTTTTAAAAAAATTCTAAATACTGCAAATGTAATGATTCCAATGAAACCAAGAAAATAAAAAGGGGCCTGATCACAGGAATATAAAGTGTTAACGTTTTCTGTTTCTTCTCTTTAGTGGTTTTTTGTTTGTTTGTTAGAATTTCACTGAAATCCTTAGTTCATATAGATTAGAAGCTTTTATCTGCTCTAAAGGTTTAATGTTTCCATTTTGATTCACGCTTAAGTACAGTACAAAAGCTGGTGTCCGTTTTACTCTTCTGTGGTTTTTCGGCCTTACGTCTTATCCATATTTGAAAATACTTCAATAGAGCTCCTAAAAGCACGTTTTGTGTTTCATTTCCTCCAGCGCTCATGAAATAGAATGAAGTTATAATATTATTTCTCCTCTATCTCTCTCTCTCTCTCTGGAGTTACCGAATCGTGGAGACAATGGTTTCACAAAGTTGTTGATGATCATTGATGTTCTGCAAGAAGAACACGTGTGATGCGAAGATCTTTGAGCAAGATGAACCAACAGTGATTTACGACTGTCTTACATTGATTGGAGGTGATGTTCCAAGAGTGAGACGTATAGTTCAAGATGGATTATAAACAAGTCGAAGATTGGATTTTGAACCAATATGTCTCCAGTCGAAGACGAACCCAGAACTCTGATTACGAGGCAAGGACCTAAACCATTCATTAGCTTGCAACTCTTTAGAAATTTGAATTTTTTATTTATGGCCTTTAGACATCTAAGGCTGGATAGGGGAGTGAAAAGGATTCGTGAAGGTATCGGCCAGGGCCTATGTTGAAGGAACCATTCCGGCATTTGCGTGGTGTGACTGAGGAAGTAACTCTTTAGGAGGTTACAATTTTAAATTGTGGGGCTTAGAAGCAAAAGCTGCAATCTCCATTTCTTTCGAAACCACGATTTTGATGAAATTGTATTCAATTAAAGAGTTTAATGAAGGTAAACTCTTTGTGTATTTTGTAGTTTTTTGCATAGGAACCACAGGGAAAAAAGTACCCATATACTGTTATATTTACCAGCATAAACTTTCTTTTGGCTCTCCCGTAAAATTTTCTGAAGTGGAGATTGCAGCTTTTGCTTCTAAGCCCCACAATTAACTTCATCATGATTCAATAGTCAGTATTAGATACGTGTCAATTCACTGTATTCTGGTCACTGTCGTAAATATTCTTGCTGAATTTCTATACTTTCAGTAGAACTGCTACGTAGAATTTATGAATTTGTGATTAGTATCAAGAATGAATTTTCGAAGTCGGAAAAATATTTTAAGAATTTTCCTAAAAATTTAGGAAATGAACATTTTCGTAAATTGGAAAACTTATTTTAGGTAATGATCAATTATTCTTAAAAGATATATTTTCAGGAGAGATGCCTTTTTTATATATATTTATAAGAAAAACACACGTTAAGAAGTGGTATAAGATCTAAGCTTAATAACATTTTCATTCCCGACTGTGTATTTGAGTTTAAAGCATTGATTTGGTGTGTGTGGTCTACTAAGTGCTGTTCAAATATAATGATTGTGAGATTCAGATATCAGCATTTATCTTGCCCGCTCGTGTGTAAGAGAGAGATACGGAACAAATGTATTCTAAGAATTGTTGGATTTCTTACAATCTCTATAGGCTAAAAGCTTTGATAATATTTTTACGCACATAGAGAACATTTGAAAAGCAGTAGACGTTAAAGAGAGGGAAACACGTGTACGTTTACAAAGGAAGTAAATCGTCCTTCAGTGTATGAAAGTTGGTTCTTCAACAAACGGTATCCTGTTGGAAGTACGTATATTCTGTTCATGCAGTTCGTAAAAGTGCTTTACGTGAAATATGGTTCCAAATGATTTATTGGAAAAGATCAACTTGTATAGAAGTGAATCGAAACTAGTGTGAAGAAGAGGAAGATTATTAACTGTTCCGGGAAACGAATGATGAACGAACAATATTCTATAGGTTGAGAAGGAGAAACTATACTTCAGAATCCTTGCCCACAAAGGAAACCTATAATGAAAGATTTTACTTTTAATTGCAATATTGTGCTTTTTTAATCACTATGTCCATCGCTACAATTTCCCGGAAACCTAAAAGTTTCACTCGTTTAAAGAAAAAGAAAAACTTATTTGAGCAATAAACAACTCCTTTGGAAATAGTGTTAAACGAAAACCAGTTACTATAAAAACAAAAGAGAAAATAAAATTTATCTGAAAGTCATCATAAAAATTACAATATAATGGAAAGCACAAATAAAAGTTAAATTGCCCACTAAGATATAAAAACGTTTTTCTGTTTCTGTAAGAAATGAAGGAAATCTTCAAGTGCGTTTTGTTCCTCATACTCATAACCAAGTTGGACTTATCTCAGCATTTATCTCTAGATCACCAACAATAGAAAAGTAGATTTTTTTTAATTATTAAGTTCACTATTATTAATAAAAATGTGATTTCTAAGTCTGACAATTTGCATAATATGATGATACAGACTAAAAATAATCGATACATATTTAAATGATAGTTTCGTAATTTATACTTGTCACGTGTTCAGTGTTGTTAAATTTTGTATATTTCAGACTAGGAAAGATTTTCAATCGGCATTTTCTGTGAATCTGAGAGTAATTAATCCTAATTTATTATTAACGATGACATTAATATAATTCTGGAAAGTAGTTCCAAAAATAGAACAATCTCAACGTATGATTACTATTCATGTTGTTAAAATGCCTCTACTTTTAAATTGCTTGTCGAAACTGAGGATACTGAAAATTTTATAAGACAGCTGACAAAAAGTAGTAGATGCATTATACTAATTTGTTAGTCACTCATTACACCACTATATCTGTTGCAAATGCAGCGCTTCAGAAGAATAGTAGTCGAACAGGAAACGTGTGGAACCTCAAGTCCTGCAATTTTCCATTCAGTATCTTTCGAATTTATGACAGATAAAATGTTTTCCCATTTACGCTTTCTTTGTCTCCCTTTTTGAAATAACCGACTGGCCATAGCTCATTTGGTAAAGCGTTGACATTGCATTCAAGAGCGATACCAGAGGCAGACCATCATGATGGGTTTTCTCAGTCTCACCAGGCAAATGCCGGGATGGTATTTTCAGCTTATGTCTTGGTCGACTCCTTCCCACATACATTGTTGAGATGATTGAAAAATATGTGTGTGTGTCTATTAGTTTACTTTTTTTTTTGTATTGTTATATACCAATGGTGAACTGATTGTAGAAATCTTTTATGATACAGCGATAGGCTGATATGAGTGTCGGGCAATCTAGACCAAACCCAGCAATGATATATCACACCTACGTACAAACATATGAATTAGAGACTCGTCCGTCACGAGGCTAGTACAATAAGCGTAAAGTAGAGCTACTACCGGGAAGGGTAGAGAAATGTATAATAATAATGAAAAGTGTGTTATTATTATTTTAATTTCTATTATTATTATTAACCTTGCAGTGTTGTTATAAAACAAAAGTAAAATGTAAACAAAAATGAATTCATCTCTGTGAGAAAAATACCACATATTGTTTGAGGAAAGGTGTTTCAGTATCAAACAAGCCTTCCTTTTTCATTTTTTCTGACAGACAATACCTCATTGTTTTTCCCTTTCTATTAAAAGAAAAAAATAATTAGTTTTCTCTGGCTTTATTCACATATTATTTCTCCATTTACATAAAACACTTTACCAAAAAGTAAAATAGATGGTGGTACAATTATTTTTACACACAAAACAATTATACTTCGTTTATTTAATTCTCTCTCTATCTCTCTTCTCCCTTGCTTTTTCTCTTTCTCTCGACATATCGCATGAAACAAAAACACCATTATTCACATTACATAAAACAAACACACATCCCACCATACATTATATACACATTTGGCACAATCACGTACCCGCTGCAGTAGGTGTGGGTAAACAGCTTTCAACTTTCAATGTTTAAAATCATCGTTTATACCAACCATATCGTGTATTTTGTGAGATGAACTGATTTGCTAGGGAATCACGCTACACTCCTAATTGCACGCAACGCCATATTCATTATTCCACAACAACAACAGCAGCAAATGAAATGAGTTTATTCTACCCCTCTCTCTCACACACACACACACACACATGAATTACACTTCATGCATCACAAATCAACATTACCAATTTCACTTTAAATGAAACAAAACAAAACAAGAACAATATATTAGCTGTTGATGTTTTGTTTTTTCGCAAATTTTGTCTGCCTTGTTAGTTGAACGATCCGCGCAGATAAAATCACACGACGGAAGTATTAACTTAGATTATCGTTCAAATTAATTTGTGCCGTTTATATTAATGAAAGTTACATATTGTAAACGTCATATTAAAAATATTCATCAAGTTATTATTAGAATAATCATTAAGAGAAATACGATTTCTTGTTGACTTCGAAAGCTATATAATAAATAAGGTACCTATTGGATTAGGAATAGAGAAAATAAAGAACACAAAATTTTCTCTTCACGGAAATAATCCAACATTTTCTCAATATCAAAAAGAAAATTAAGTAAATTGTGTAGTATATTTTGTGATTTTTTTTTTACTTTCACGGTACTTACATCTAAATTTAAGTATCTACTTGTCATGTGCAATTGATGCATACGAAGAAAAACAAGGAAATCTCAATTTATTCGAACATGTGTGTAACTTGACTTCCTTGCACGATGAAATTATAATTGCTTTCACGTGCTTCACAATTCTTCAGTGCTTTTTTAATTATCAGAAAATAATTATGATAGTTATCGTTTGAAGGTCGTAGCGGATTTTTTTAATGTTTATTCATTGATATTATATTTCAAGTTAATTACAAAGCGACACTGATTATTGTAAGTATACGTACTGAGAAAAATAATAACTTCGTGATATAACAGCGAACGAGGGCAAACGACTGAAAGGATGTAATGAAATGCTTTGTAACGTACTGCGGTGCTGGGATGCTGCAGTACCACCACATCCGCAAATACATTAGAGAGCATTTCATTTCACCATTACGATGTATTTTTTCTCAGTGCTTTCCCTGTCTAATTACTTCCCAAAGTTGGTATTACTAAGTATCTGACTTTCAGACCATCGTATTTGATGATCACTACTCTGTAGGCACTAAATAGTTTTTTTCCTTTAATTAATATATTTTTAATACTCTCTCGCATACGGAAAGCAATGTTGCCCGTCTTGGCAACTTGTTATCAGAAATAATATAGAGAAATCTTGACACAGATAACGCTTGTTGTTTTGGTTTTGATAGAATTTTAAGAGGAAACCGCATTAGAAGTCTTAAAATATAATTTGACACATCAGTATCTGAGATTTGAGAAGCATATATTTTTATTTTATTTTTATTTATTTTGCTTTCGGTGATCTATCTAATACATATTTACACCTAATTATAATATTTAGCTATGTAGCACCGGATCATAACTTAATTAGTCAAACAATCTCAAAGAGTTCATAACTGTAACTGAACAAATACTCGTTTCACTGCCACTGAATAATATAACTACTGAAATTTGACACAGATGTGATCATCGGTCACATGAACGCACTTGAGAACTACCAAATCTCAACAAATTGTCCGGGAAATTGCTTACCGAGGGACGATATCCCTCTTACAAATGATGATTATAGGTCATATACTGGTACTATACCCATTAATGTAAAATAAGTTTAAAACAATGAAACTGTGATTACGAGAAAGTAAACTTGTTTTAAAAATGAACCAGTGAACTGTTCACCAAAACAAATGAACATTAAAGACCGTGGAGTTTCTAACATTCACCGTTAGATGAAAACATATGTTCATGTTAAAGAAGAACGTTACGTAGAAACCACAGTCAAGCAAGGAAATAACATTTGTGTTGTAAAATTACCTTCATAGGCACTAAAATCTTATGTGGGTTTAGGAAACACATTTAAGGGACTCCTTTAAATTACTTCCTGAAATTACCCTCGCGGTTTTCATCAAGCTATTACATTCATGATGTATGAAAGATATGATCTTATAGAGAATGGCTTTCTTCATACGTCGACATTTTCATAGCATCTTCTCAAATTTTAACGAGTTATTCCCACACAGAGCAGAATTCATATATTATTATTCATTCAAGAGAAAATCACTCTCAACGGCATTTCGTAAGACTTTATAAACAAAGTTATGGTAATAGCTTTTCCAGTTGATAAAAAAAGATAGCTTTTCCAGTTGATGAAAAAAGAACTCATCTAATTTCCACACACATGAAGACGTATACGAACATTTTAGAGATTCAATATCAAGTTGAACCTCCTTGAGTTTCCCAGTTGACTTTGTTTCCTTCGTTTCAATGTCTATGTGAGAGAGATTGAGTACATGTGTATTCCAGTATAGAACATAAAGAAAGAGGTACAAAAGGGGGTTATCGTTATTTTTATTGGAATAAAGATTCAGTTAACTTTTCAGATACACTAACCTTTCATATTTTCCCATGATAAGATTCAAAAAGAAGGCCTAGAGAATTGAAATCTGTGTCGCTCCACGTCTGTTTGTCCGTCCATGTATTTATCTGTTTATCTGTCGTGATTTTTATTAGTCCTCTTCCTAATAAGTTTTGAAGTTGTCAGGCTTTTAAAATTAAATTTGTGGTTTAAAGAGGATTAGAATCTCATATTTTACTTATCAGAAAACAAAATAGTACTTTTTTTTCTGGTATCTCCTGAATAACTTGAGTGCTTTTCAAGAATTTAGTAAAAGTTCCTAGGAAACAAAATACTTTTCACGGAAATATTTTATCGTTTCCTTTTATCACATCTAGGTTTCTCAGAATCCAAAAATGCTAGTAAGAGTGTTTTATTTCTGAATTCAATGTTATCATTTAGATCTGCACGAAAAACAGAATAGAAGCCGGGTCATCGGATCAAGCTTCGGACCTCGTCACCAATGTTCGGATCAGACCGGGTAAGCGAATGTAGCCTGGTTTCAGCTCTGAATGCAACTACCCAAAGTACTAGCTTTGTTATTCCCATTAAGGAAAATTAGTTTACAACAGTGATCCTTAGATGTCTTCAAGGGGTGCTGGGCACTACAAAACTAAAAAAAAAAAAAAAAAAAACTGTACACAGTTGGCAAAGTTTTTTATAGCCAACTGTGATATTGGATTCAAAACTGACAGACTCGATGTTAACTTCACACAGATACTACTTTCGGTTATGCCAGCGACGATGTGTGTCAAATTTCATTCGAATCTGTCCTGTTATAAATTGAGGAGTTGGATGGAAAAACGGCTTTACTCGGGTTAAGTCATTTTAACGTTTCGTGCTCTATTAGCTGTATTAGACCTCCACGTATAGGAATTCATGAATACTAGGGTCCAGAGGTTTTTCGCCTCCTAACCCCCGCTCCTGCGGGGTGTCGAACCAAAAAAACTAGGATAGCAAGCTAATGTATTAAAAGGAAGGATTTTCATATTTGTCCGCTTGAAGTTAGACAACCCGGTAAACTGCAGTGCAGTGCGGGTTGCTCAACCTGTAGGAATATATCTGACAATCATGGTCTATTAATTGATTGAACCGACACCCAGTTCAACCCCTTTCGGGAGTACGAAACTTTTAATGCGGTAGTTTATCCTAGGTTCTAAGGAATATATGTGCCACATTTCGTTCGAATCCGTCCAGGGGCGTAGAACTGTATAGCGCTCAAACAAATAACACACACAAACACCTTGACATTGAATTATATATATACGAGTAGAAGATAAGTGCAAACAAATAACAGTAGACAGTAAGAGGGTGAAAGAAACAAACGGCGACGCACAAATTATTATTCCATAGAATTGCTAGTAATCCACAGGTGTGCAGATACTTTGATCGGCGTTGAAAGCTTTGCAGAATTTCAATTTTATTGGCTGGCTACTTCGACGTCTTGGATGTTTTAGTGGATGGGGACTAACGCTTGAAAGACGTGGTGTATGCATGACTGACAAAGTATCGAAAATCATTATTTTCTGGAGCTAAAACAAACTCGTGATGTGTTTGTAAATACTTGTTGTAGTTATGGCAAATTTTATAAATTGGGTGCGGATACTTTTTGAATCAACCTTCTACTTTTGGATGATGAATGGTGTCCTGGTCCGAACTTCCGAAGGTCTTTGTGCAAGTTAAGCCGATGAAGGTATGCCATTGTTTTCGATCTGAAGGAATTGTCATTCTAATATTTCACAGTTTAAAGTTGATGCCAAACAACTACGTGCAAGTTGTCCCCACTGGAAATCGAACCCGGCACCCTGGAACCCCGAGAACCTGTTGATACATTAAAAGGCAACAACCGAAACCGCTCACATATCGGCGCCATGTACAGCATGAGCTATAAGGGCAGTGACGCAAAGAAATTATGGAATTTGGAAGAAAGGGAAAGAAAATTGATTAATAAAGGAAAAGAATCAGTGATAAGTGAAGGCGAAAAAGGGTTCAAAATACTTTGGGAGAATTTTAAAAAGCTTTTGGTGAATTGAAAAGCAACGGATCTGGACATTACTCGAAAAACATTTCTTGAAACTTCATATCTAATAGTAATTTCTTAAGGTAGTAAATATGCGCGTTTCAAAATTATTCCATGTGCGTAACGTATTATTAAAATCACCTGAAAGACGGTACGTATTCCCAGAATTCATACGGGCATATTTAGTACAGTAAACACGTTCCCTGTACTTCTGTACAATGGAAGTAACTGTATAAATAATAAAATATTATCAAAGGATTCAGATACAGGAGAAAGGCTTTCATTCTTACGGGTGGAACATCGTACCGTCTTCCTTCTTTCTCTTAATTGACCTTCTTGCTATTAAAGATTCTTCAATTGTTGTTAAGCACACAAAGTAATAAAAGTAAATAATTAGTTCAATTCTGTCTGCTTTACACATTATTGTCCATTGAATCCAGTGCTGCGTATTATAACTACCGATATCTATATTGGAGATTGAATGTTGTGGTACTGTACGTACAAAGCAAAAAACTTATTTGCTTTCTTCTATCGTTTAATAATTACGTTTCAAATATCGTCGTGCATACAAATTTATATTGTTTTTTCCTTCTCATACAGCCCTCGTGATACCACAACTAGCTTGGTTTGCTATACATCATATATTAATTTTTAATTTCATCGTAAGTTACTTAATTTTACTCTCACTCTCTGAGCAGAACTGAAAATTATACACACTATATAACTTATTCCCTTTAGTTATTAGAGCTGAAATAAATTTTATTTTAACATTTATTTCGTGTTTTGTTCTATCTTTACATTTTCTTGGTTAAACTTCATGCAGAGAAGATTATATTATTAACGTAATATTAATGTATATTACGTTACATTACGCTGTGCTCATTGATCATAAAGTGTACGTTAGCAGTTATGTTACGGTAATAATCCATTTATGATGAACGTTTTTGCGACTTGTGTCGATTTCTTCAGAACGAATAGCATTAAGGATAAGTTGAAAAATACATTGTTACCTACTTTTACAAACGTTCGATTTCTAGGCACTAGGTTTCAAGTTCAAACGCAGTGGAATTCCATTAAACGTAGTGCACAGTGATCCAGAATGAAAAAAAAACAAAAAAAAAACACACAAATATAAATATAACCAGATTGTTTCATGTCCTAGCGGGGCCCCGTTGGGCCTCTGGAGTCCATTATTTAACATGGGTCCGAATCTACAAGTTTGGATTATTGAATCGTTCTTTTTGGAAATGTATTGCACACGTTGAGGCGAGAAAAAAGTTTATGAAGTATATGTCCGGAGATCCTGTTTTGGTCCCAGGGCCCCATTAATCTTAGCACTGTCTTAATGTAAAACTTGTTATATTTTTATCGTTCTTTTTGGAACTGTATTCTATACATTGAGATGATAGTCCTTTTCAAAGGGAACTTAGACATGATATTTTTAGGTGATTTTCCATCTATTCAAATATAGTTTCCATCTTTTGAACACGAAAACGACGCAATAAAATATTGAAAATGTAAAAAGAGGCAAAAGGAGGCATTTATTCATAACTAGCAAGAAAAAAAAAGTAATGCACTTATGAATTAAAAAAGTAAAAGTCAAACACTTAAACTCGGGGAGATTTAAATAAAGTACCTTCCAGCCAGATATCCAGCGCCTTAACCCTTCATCCAGCCGTTCAACAGCGAGAATACGCCTTCGAAGTGGTTTCCTTTGTCTCATCAGGTATTTAAGAATAAAGATTTCTCGTAAATATCATTACGTCTTCTGGTATATTTTTCTCACTAAAAAGTTTTAAAGTTTTCTGTTGTCATTTTAACTTTCGCAATTACAAATGGCGAAGAACAATGTTCACTAGTAGCCATGGTGCATTGCAAACCAATCTAAAAAGATGAGAAATCGTTCTTTTAAGTTTGAAGAATCAATTACCAATTGCTCTTTCAAGTTTGAAAAAAATTCATTACATCCAAAAGAACGGAATTCTATCTAAAAAGAGCACATTTTTCATCCAAAACGAGAACGTTTTGTTGGAAACCACTCTTTTTGACTGAAAATTCCGCTCTACAAAAGAGTGGTCCCTCTTTCTGCTCTAAGAGGGTGAAAATTCTGCTCTATTGATTTAGTGTGTGTCCTTAAATAGAGTGTAATAAATTAGCGTTTTGTTTCGCATTAAATACAAGACAAGTCTTAACAACATTACTTTTGAAGTAACCTCTCAATGGAAAGTTTTGAGTTGAAATTCGTTTTGAAATTTTAACCATTCCTACCCTCGGATTTTTCTTCGTACTCTCTATCTTGATAGCTAATGTTGGATTGATACTTTATTGAAATTTAGCCACTGCTAGCTAATCCCTTAAAGGATAATTAGATACATAAATCTAGTAAACATTAAATAGAAATAATAGTTTGAAGGCTTCTCTAACATTGCTATACAAAATCGTGTGTATAGATTCGCAAATGTTTGAGAATATTTTAGAATATTTCTGGTATATTTTTCTCCTAAGATGATTTATGTTTTTATGTGTCCCAAAGTTAGTTTCTTTAATACAGTCTTTATTGTACAGTCGGTGCCTAAAGTTCGAGGACGACGATAAAGTTTCGTTTCCAAATAACTTTGAAATGCATGGACCCATTTGACAGTTTTGTGTAACAGGTAATCACGTTATGCGTCACTGACAGATAACTGTGTTTTAATCAGTCCATTGATTTCAGGCCAATTTTCAATAGAAGTATTATCAACGTCAAATAGCCCAGTGTTTCAAGTTAAGAAAGTAGGATGGGTTCTGAATTGGCCTAAATGTGTTTACTGTCTTTAGTCTACGAATGAAGATAACGATTGGCGTACGCTAAAGTATGAATAATTGTTTTTAATAAGTAGAAGAGGATGGTACGCAATGATACATGGTGTAATGATTATAATAAACGGCGGCTTTACATTGACTGGATTTGTCATCTAAAAAAAAGTGCCTAGTGAAAAGTAATCATCATTTGTTTCGTTTTTTCGTATGGGTCACGGTTAGATTTTGGATATTCCCCAGAACGAACACATACTCACAGATTAACTAGATATTACTACAATCTATACGTATGTGCGCTTATTTTAAGGCTAGAGAGAAACAGATAAAAGTAACTTGGAAATTTCTTGAGAATTAAGAAAATAATCATTTGTTGGGGAACCTGAGTCGAACTTCAAAAAATAATTCTGGAAACAGAATATGCTGATCAACTACCCAGTTTCTTGCAGAGATCTTCCTTGTCAGAAAGATTGATACAAAAAAATAGTTTATAACTGAATATGACCTACGTACTATGCTGCTTCGAAACGAAGGAGGGTGAAGAGTTGGTCAACTCGTATGTCTTTTTTCGTATTCATGTCATTAACCTTGAAACTAAGAAAAAATTCGGAATAATTTTCTGCTTAAGCCTAGACCATATAGGAGGTCCCTATATAGTCAATGGCTTAAGTTAAAAGTACAATTTACTTCCAAGATATGCTATAAGATAATGCTGTAGTTGAATCATAAGAGATTATTCGCTTTAAATAATATAAAGTCAATTATTTCTGTTACACGTCATTCACAGGTGTTTTAAAAGATTCTTTTTCAGGAAGTTTGTTTAGCGTGTGTAAGAAAACAAAAGAATACATAAAAAATAAAACGAAAAGAAAAGTTCAGTAACATTCCTGTGGCAACGTTCAGAGGAGGAAGAAGAAGAAAGATGAAATTTCCTTCCAGCAGTAGAAACTGATTTACTTCCGACTGAAAAATCAGCAATCCGGAACAGATAGATGGCTGGCTGGACGAACTTTGGAGATGTCACTCAACGTTGAAACAAAAAAAAAAAGTGTTTTTTAAAAAAGCGAAATCTTATTGTCCTTTCTCTTTTCTTAACTTTCACTAATCCTGTTTTCTGATCACAACGTAAACAAGTCAGTTTAAACAGTCAAACCACCTGTTCAGCTGCGGCGCAAGAACAACACGCGGCTGCAGCTGCTAGTTTTTCTCTCCCTTGGGCTGGGTCATTGACAGTTTTGCCTAGCCACAAACTATGCATCATCATCCTCATCAAAAGTCTTCTTCTGCTATTGGAATGTCGTAGTAGTGTTATTATTCTGGTATGTGCAGCTGCTCTTTGAAAGACATCTTCCTTTTTCATTTACAAAAATAAAGAATGAAAGTTCCTCATTCCATAAAAAAGTATTGAAGCTACTTTACCTGTATAGATTTCGCTGAGCTCGAGTTTCTATTTAATGTCACATGCAGCATCTAGACCCCTCAAGTGAGATTGTGTGTCAGTTACCGATCTGTATTTTAAGACATTAAATTAAACTTAATATTGTTTTGAACTTTATTCATTCGAATTCTCTTTAAAACTTACGCAAATAGTGGAAATCTTTCTTTCCTCATCTAAAGACACGAAACCAAAAAGTACGCAAAGGAATGCACAGGATTGCTTTTATTGAATTAAACAAAAATAATGCATTTACTCAAAATTGTTATTCATTCAAGTAATCTAAGTGATTCCTATCATGGACTTGCTGTCGCCAATAGGTTCGAGTTCTGCTGCCGCCCATACTGATAGAGGTTTTCCAGAGGTTTCCTCAATTTCACAAGACGAATATCAGTATGACGCCTAGATAAAGGTCCTGAACGCTACCATGCCTTTCCTTGCTCCTGGAAGAATGCTCACCGTGAGACGTCATCCCTCCTATATGTGACGTGCTTAGGTCATAGTTGCCAGTCTTGTTCATGAACATAATTTGAATAGCACATATACCAATAATCAGAAACATGTGCTTCCGGCTTAACAATGAATTGCAATCCAAGATCTGAAAGTAGGCAACCCAACTTACTTCGGTCTGTTTACATGTAGAGGGATGTAATTCTGGTTGCCTACTTTTAGGATTTTAGCGGTTTTGCTTCTAAAGCTTCTGCCATTACATGCCTATCTAGCTATCTACTGAAAGAAATCAAGGAAAACAGAATGAGAGCGTAGGTAGAACTCGAGCTCGAACCCAAACCCTCTGCGTCTTCTTGTTTCTGATCTGAAATCTGCCATATCCGGCAACTTATTAACTTGAAAATATTTTGATAATTTAATGCACAAATTGAACTCCTGACTATATTGTATGTTGTTCTGAGAATTGAGATCAAAGTCAAAATTCAATTCATGCCTGAACTTCTATACTTTATGCTTTCGCAAAGCTACTACTGTAGTTGAAGATACAATGTGTGTTGTTGTTTATGCTAACACTATGTTGGAGAAATCTATTTCCTTATTTACGCAGAATGTACATTCTATTATCTGATTGCAAGAAAGCCTTGTTTCTCAAACTTTTCGGAAACGTGGACTACTAGATGGACAATTGGTATACACGTGGACCACCAGAGACAACCATAGTCCGCGAGATCCACGATTGTTCCCTCACTCATAATAAATAATGAAGTTTTGATACACTTATGTTAAGAAAGCAAAGTTTCTTTGAAACGTACACGTTTCATAAATTCACGTTTTCATTCCTTGTTTGTCGGAGCAAAAAGTTAATTGATGAGTCCACATATTAACTTTACGTGAAACATGTTTCGGACCAGGTAGGCCTAATAAACGTTCGCCGAACATGAATGGTTCCATGAGCCATACTTGGAAAATACTAATCTAGCTTACTATCATTATTATTCTGTTTATTTTTTCCTCAATAGCTAAAGGGCCAGCTGATGTTAATCCATTACACAATTACGGATCAGTTTGTGAAAAATACACCTTCCAACTGAAATAAATGAATCGTAAATAATGTTGAATATAATGTGAAGTTAAGAGTAACAAAATAGAAGTGCAAAAGGTTAATTCTAGCATGCGCGGAAAAAAAAATATGTCAGAAATTTTCCAAAATGAAATAAGTTAAAATTTGAGATCTGTATGTGATGCCCCACCTTCGGTTAACATCGCATAAGTCAACTCTAAACATGAGTTGAATAATCGCTTCTTGATACGTTTAGTATAAGTGATATCTTATGCCTGGCAAGGAAGAAGAAAATCGTCTCCTGAGAAACTTTGGTTTTTTACTTATACTGTTTTTCCCGCGCATGCTAGAATTATAAACAGGATATTTTCCTTTGTCTCTGTGTACGATTCTATTCGGGAGGGGGGGGGGGGGATAACCACATTTTATTTTGTATTGACAGTAAATAAATGTACCGCGAATAAAGTGTATCAAATATATGTGTTTAAGCACATATTTTTCTCTTTGAGAAGTCCTTGAACCCAACGTCTGCGTCACGTTCCAATTCCTAGGCAGGTTTATGTCTCAGTCAGTCCTTGTGGTGTTGTCCCAACTGAGGAAGTCCTAACTGAGGAAGTACTATGAAATTTTCCCAACTGAGGAAGTATATATTTACAGAAGAGTGCGTTCGCAAAACTTATTCCCAACTGAGGAACAGATTGAGCTTGCCTGAGGCAAGTTGCCCAAACTGGTTTCATTATGGAAGATAACGTTTTCTTAACTAAAATAGAGCAGTTTAATGCGATCCAAGATCCAGTAAATAAATAAATATTTTACAATTTGCTTCATCTGTAGATGTAGTTAAGAATACGATTTTTTTTAAATTTGGAAGGCTAACGTCATGAAAATATGGGCTATTTTCATCAGTTTAATGTTATAATAATAATCAGGACCGTCATTTCAGCTTTTACTAGGGCGGGGGAGGGGGGAATTTACTGATGTCTTTATATATATATATATATCATATTGA